>LBNU01037423.1:5401-21305 GCA_014162995.1 Artemisia annua | reverse complement strand
AAATATAAAATTTACAGAAATATATAGTTGTAGCTAGAAGCCAACGGCATTGATGTTATCGCCCATGGTCTGCAGCACACTGTTTCGTGTATTACTGACGACTTGATTGCTTCGAAGTAGATTGGTGTTACCCTACACTCATGATCTGCACCCCAGTGTATGCATGTCCACTATACTCACTGTAGTGCTATGTACGGATTGCATACACAACACAGCACGTATCCTGAATTTTTTTGACAATGCATTATGTATAAATCAAGCATCACAAGTTAAATATATGCTCAATGCAAAGCTATTTAACAGCACAAAATAAATAAAAATTAAATGCCACTTACTGGTTCAATATCACGAATCATGCCAACAACGCTCTTTACACATCCGTGCATGAATTCCGCAGGTGTCACAACATGTGTGCCTTGATAGCATTGTTCGATCTGGAACCGTGCTGGAACATACCCATCTTGTTGTTCATAACTGCACATAAAATATCCAGTTCGTTCAAAATTAATCACAACCGTCATACCTACAGCAGGCCCATTAAAAACTCATACCTTTCTCTAAAGGTTAGCAATTGCGGAATATCTCTGTTGATAAAAATCTTTGAGCCAAATAAAGCATTGTGCACCGCTGGTTTATCTGCATTGTATGTGAATTTGGTTACATTTAAATATATTAAATTACAAAACGGAAACAATAATGACTTGAGCATATACGAAAACCAGATTATGAAATAACGCGATGCAAAACTTACTATCCCAATATTTAACTTTTCCAAGCATCAAGATAAAGTCAATATGACCATGTTTCTAAAACCTTTCTTCATAATCATCCCACAGCAACGCCCAATTATCCCAAAACGTACAATCAATCCTTAAAGATCTGCATAGTATTACATAAAATAAATTACAATACATGTAAATTGCACTATAAAAAATAAATAATCATAGATTTCGAATGATTCAATTACTTGGCATCTTCAACGACAACTGATCTTCGTATTTTTCGGCCTCCATGACTGTTCACCTCAACAATATTTCCGACACGTACAACAGTCCCAATTATATCTGCCGATTCAATAGCATGATTAGGTTCATCTGGCCAAATAAAAACTCAATTAGAGTCATATAAAAAAGGACGAACAATTAATACATACCGACACAATCGTGCTCGTGATACTCATAGTCTGTATCCAATATACGCATGAATGGCTCATCAATGAACCCAAGATAGTTCGTGTCTATGTGTTCAACACGTGTAACATCGGTCCCTTTATAAAAACTAAGTTTCCACTTGTGGGGTACCAAAGGCATCCTTCCACCATTTTCAGCAACACCAAAATTAGATATGACGTAACATTGACCCTCTTGTAAAACAGGCTCGAACTTAAACATCAACTCCTTTTTTATGTATGCTTGAATACGATTGCCCTGTCACACAAGTTTAAATTTCAGAATATTTACTAACAATGAACTACAATATACTATCATGAACATAACAAAAATACCTCTTCGTCATGGAAAACACAATCCAAACTATATGGATCGTGATCTTCATTCAGCCTATGAGAGTGCCAGATTGAAATGCATCGCCCTCTAATTGCCATGTTAATAATCATTGGATCAACATCCTTGATGAGAGTCATTATATGTTCCGATACACCCAATCCTGAAATTTTGTACAAATCCTATATAGCAATTGAATGTATTCAATGAAAAATATACGACCAATAATAAACAAAATACTAAACCTCGTGTGCGACCCCCCAAAGGAGGCATGTTCACAGTGGCATCTCTCCTTTGACGCATAGACACACCTAATACAATATTATAATTACTATGAGAATGTAAAAACACATGCCTAAATATCCAAAAGGAATGTGAAAGCACCTCTAGGTATTGATGCATTCATCCGAGAGACCTTGTTTCGACCACTGTATGTTCATTAACTTTGATTCTACCCTAAATTTTATTATACTCAGAACACATTAACGCTTGAGTGGATTTTAATTTGGCTAGAATGTAACCAAATCAGCTAATTGATCGGCCTTGTTATAATTGGCAGACCTGTATGTAATCTGTTTCGTATAATACACTTACGATGTATGTTGATTGTCCAATCGCTCCATGGAAGGGCCCACCAGAAATAAAACGAGATAAAATCCTCAGTTGTACCGTTGATAACGGGAGCCCATCTCGTAAACATCGATTATGTTCACTTTCTTCCTTTCTAACGTTGGAGATTATCGATAATTTGATGTATCTGAACTCGGTATAATGCTATATAGTCGTCATTGATAATTGTTGTTAGATATTATGACGCGCAATACCAAAATTTTTTTTCTCACGTATGCGATTATAAACCTGAAATCACATATGACATGTACTGATGCCTAGTTTTAGAAGTTACTAATTGATTGGTACGTTTTGGGATAAATAACTGCAATGCTGACTGTATGGGCTTGTTAATATAGGTAAAACAGGATATTAGAAAGCTAAGATGTCAATAATTTACACTTTTTCTTGTGCTTGAATATCAAGGTGCTGGTTATTTGACGGAAATCTAGTAGTTTTGCAAATGTAGTGCGATCTCATTAATTTCTTACTTTGGATAAAGTTTTTAATACTTTTTGAGAAATTAGCCTATGTGCAGCTGCCAATACATAAATTCAGATAACACTTAATAATACAGTATTATTCTCCGTTTTGTTATTATTAATAGCTTACAGAATAGATACAAAGTTATAAAATAATAATTAAAAATAAATTCCATATAATTGAATATAATGTAACTATACATGCATCTTCATGTCACTATGGTAGAAGTCACTGACCTAACACGCCCTGTACGTCACTTGCTTCGCTTGCTTTTTGTATAATTTTGCTCAAAGATTTTTATCAACAGAGATATTCCGCAAATTGCTAATCCCTTTAGAGAAAAGGTATGGTTTTTAAATGGGCAATGTCTGTAAGGTAATGAACGGTTGTGTTTTATTTACCTATTGACGAATTGATACATATTTTAACGAGCGTTTATGAAGCAAATCTAGATTATAAACATCAGTGAGAAGGATGTCATAGTCCTAGCACCCAACTGGTTCCAGAAGGTAACAGCCATCGACACAAAGTAAAACAGTTACTCAAAGCAAGTGTTGCAATTGTTGTGGACATCTTGCGGAATATCCATGCATAACGGATGCGTTATAAGTGAGCGATTGTTGGCAAGATTTCTAATTAGACGCGAATTACATTCAGCGTTTGATAAAATTCTGTGAAGAGCAAATTAACCAAAGATTAATTATAGTGTTACCATTTTTGTGACATGTTGTGTTCTATCATCCGCTAAGCAAGCTTGTTACTTTTGGCGAAGCGTTTGTCTGTCCCTCTGTTCAAAACCTGTATAATATAATATAAAAACTACATGTTGAGCAAAATTAAGGTATCGTATTAAATACATTTTTTTTTGTTTTCTTTTGATGGTATTTTAAGTGCTGATTTTCTAACATTCAGTTTCAAGGTCGATTATTTGTTTGTGTGTTGTTACGGTATATTGGAATAAAACTGGTTCATGATGAATAAAAACACACGGATAATATAATATGATGTTATGCAACTATAGCAATTAACCAGTTGTATTGAACTTTGGTAGTGGGTCAATTGGGCAATACAACCGCCAGAGTAAGTAAAGAGCATTAGGGGTTACCAAACTTTTGTGAGCATATAGAAGCAACAAGTCGCAGAAACACGAAACGTTGGTTTGAAACCATGGCAAATGCCGTTGCTTCTAAGTACAAAGTATTCTTAATATATCTATACAGTCTGTAAGTGTGTTTGGCAAGGTTGTCTTCCCTTTTGAATTCTAATACCTGTATAAAAAACATATAATCCTACTATTAAAAATATAAGGTATCTAAAGCCAGCCACATTCACGTTTTTTATGTTTTATTAGAGTTCCGATTGAACACATCTAACCAATGAAAAATATTGTCGAAAATATACCATTCGTTTTCTAGACACCGTTCTGCATCAGATCGTTTTGTATATTTAATCGTAATGGTACAGAAGGTGTATCTACAGATGATCGAAATATGGACCCTCCCTGGATATTATGGGAGGAAGGCGTTTTGGCGATATGATGTATTCCTAGAAGATGACTGTAATCGTGATGAATGAGGTATATCAAGCAATGGTTCACAAACATAATCTTTATAAAGTGTATTTAAGACTACATCTAAGTCATATAATGAATACCTAGACAAATAATCACATATATAGCGGTGAAAGGTGTAAGCGGCGATGCTGTCGTACGTCTCATTTCTATGATATTGCTAGAGAGACTTCATGGAGAATGAGGTTTGTAGTATTTTCATTGTGCACTGCTTTTCTTGTTGTGTCAGGAAATATTTTTCTACTATAATGGTGTAATGAAATAAAAAAGTCTGATACCATGTGAATCATGATGATCTTCTATTTGACAAAATAAAACCTAAATCACACTTTCAATGCATAAAGTTAGTAAATCCTGTTTGGAGTTGGTAAATGAGTAAACGATAAAGTGATAAAAAACTCTAACCATGGATGATTAGAATATAATACTTATCAATGTGTCGGAGGATAAATGATGTGAACCTCAAGTAGACTTCACGATCAACTATAAATACAATCGTAAGAGCTAAGTAGACCGAGATAAGATTGAATAGAAATAGTATAGATATTACGGACTCAGTAAGGATATAACGGATACAAAATCGGTCGCAGATGAAAATCCGGCACAATTGTTGTGCTTGATCAATATTCAGACAATACAACTGTATGAGTATATAAAGAGAATTAGCAGTAACATGGGATTTAAGACCACTAACTGTCTTTGCATGTATACAGGAAGTCTGACACGATGTTCGGTAGATTGTATAGGGATTACTCGAATCATTCTGACATTCAAAAACAATGTAAGTACTAACAAACGAGAACCTCGTAATGAGCATGTATAGATTCTCGTGAGGATCAGTAGGCATGTAGGGATGATATATGGATCGTACAACATGAAAGAGCGATATAGTATGAGAGAACCATGCCTGCTTTCTTTTTTGGATATTCTGGGGTCTTCCTCTGAAATGCTGTAAGCCGCATAAGAAAGCATCAGGGAGAGGATGTTCATTTCATTTCACCACCGTTACTGTTGAAGCCAACTGCCTCGCATCTATGGTGGTATTAATGTTACGACGCACTACGTGGTGGAATTCTGGCATGAACTCAATAACAAAGGAAGTTACGTATAATAATGGGGGCTAAATGAATCGTTGTAGACATGGGCATGTAAATCTAGAATATGTAATATTTAATGTTCAACAGAAGACTTAACTCAGTCGAAGTATGGTAATTAGTGACAAATGGAAAAATTTATATACGAATTCTAGATATCCATAAATTTATACTATCTTCGGCTAATTTTTTAAAAATCGATCACCTCTGATGAATATATTCCCATTGCACATCAAATAGTATGAGAGAACTCTGAGGACCGGTCGCTCAGGCACTATGTTTACTTCATAGCAAGCTAGTAATACATAATAATAAAAAATCCATATTGTGAGGTGATATCTTTCTAATAACCAATTTAACAACGATGTTACATATAAATCTCTACTATTAAAAAAACAGGAATCGGTCATTACTAGAGGTCAACCCAAATAGCGATATAAATTGGAACTGAAGGGTATACTTGATATATATAGAATAACATCGCCTACATTGTGACATCTTGTTGGTGTATCGTCTTGCAAAAACGTATTGAGTGGGTCATTACATCCTTAGGCGGACCTGGAAAAGAATTTTAATTTTAAAAAATAAAACAAAATCTACTTATAATAAAGAACATGATGATAAATATATTGCAAAAATTACCTCTAGATTGATCACTACTGCTGTGTCAGGTTCCCACACATGCAGTAATGAGAGCACAAGTTTGCATATCTGGAAATATTGTGAACATACAGTGTAGTCTAACCTGGTTCCGAGTTCTTCATCTTCCGTATATCATCACTTAAATGAATTAAAGATGCCGTTTTATCAAATAATAATAGCAATAGGTGGAATAAGGGTGCTATTATGGTAAGATGTATGCAAAAAGTCAATAGGTAAATGATTATAGAGAACTGGTTGCACTCTTCAAGACCATATGTCTAATACAATAAAACAAAAGGAAAATCTGAAATAGACAACAATACCAATTCTTTGAAAAAACAAATATTGTTACTGTTTTACACAGAATAGATAAAATATCCAACATTATTTCATGAAAAAGCTAATGTTAGGTTTGTTATTTGTCTTCCTTGCCTATGATCTATTAATACTTTCCTCTCTGATCAGAAGTCTGTTAGTTCTCATTTCTCTTGCTGTTATATTTGAATATAAGAATATGGATATATATATATTAATCTAATCATATCTATGACTTGTATCTATTATGTACTAATATAGATGCCTTAAATCAGCAATATAATAATATCAACGGAATGTATGCTAGTTTTCAATATTGTAAACCCATATAAACTAAATAATAATACATCAGATAACGTATAATACTAATACATTAAAACACGTATATTAACAGTTAACAACATACCAGGTGTAAGCCTCTTCAAGTTCCCTCCTTCTTGAGCTTTAGCTGCTTCTTGTTGCTTGTTTGCTGAAAAACAAAAACGAATCCATCATCACATTAATAAAATAAGCACCCTATTAAAAACAGTGCATGAGATTTTGTTTTTGATACCATTAGAAAGCCTCAATGAATGTCGTTGTGGCTGCATGTTTGGTTTACGCTTAAGCCGATTCTAAAAAGCATGTTAATGAATAATAGATATGTATATATAGACAACTTCTAGGTTACTATTTTTTAGGAGTGTGATAAGATCGATTCCATAATTATCCTAACACAAAACCGTATCATATATCACAATATATTTTCCTAACCATATCCTGATTCAGATAAAACTCTCGAATTTAAACAAAGCCTCATGTACACACTTAGCTTTATTTATGTTGATGCATCAAAGTGATCACAATTAATGGCTTAGCTCCATTGGTATGTATATATATATATATATATGTATTATATACATATATATATATATATATATATATATATATATATATATATATATATATATATATATATATATATATATATATATATATATATATATATATATATATATATATATATATATATATATATATATATATATATATATATATGTATATACATATACATACATATATATATATATGTATATAATACATATATATATATATATACATACATATATATATATATATATGTATATATATATATATATATATACTAGTCTCAAAGCCCGCCCAATGGGCGGGCATGACTTGTAATTTTACGTTTTATTTTAATTTGTTGTATATATTGTAAACCTCTCTCATCTTTTACCCATATAACAGTTAAGTCAAAATCATTTCATCTACTCTATTATCCCCATTCACCAAATCAACGGTCGTAAGCTTACGAATATTGTTTACATATTTGACTATAGCAAAAGAAAGCATGTAAAATATGGTTGAAAAAAGTGACAATGAAATAAAGTAAGCAACTGTTAATGAAGTACTGAAATCGTAAAATATTTATACAGTAAATAAAGAAAAAAAAATGAATGGTGATCTAGTAAGAGAAAATATAACTTACTAAATATCCTTCATTACAAAGTATATGCTTTTAGTTCAAATGCGAAATAAAGTTAACACTTAAATATTGAGAACTGAATCAAAGCTAAATAACAGCACCTTTTTCGTGTGCATTCTTTCTTTACACACTTATATGGTGGTATAAGTCTTGCATGTGTAGAGGGTGTTTGGTTATGCTTGTAACAGGTCGCCAATGTGATCATTAAATTGCTGGGAAAAAAACGAAGTATTTAAAACGATCCTTTTAGGTTGTTGTATCTACTCATTCCTAAAATACTTTGATTATCTATCGGCTTGAACTTCGCTCACTTTATTCTCTAACTTTTGTGGGCTGAAAAACAAATTGATCAGTAACACTAAAAAAAGTATTAAAAACAAACCCAAAAATAATGAAGTGTTGTTGTTGGTTTCTACTTCTTTTTAAAAGTTGGATGTTTTATGTGGTGACAATAGCAACGGTTACTCTTGGCTCAATTTATATTGGTCCGTCAATGAATCCAACAACGGTGAGTATTACAAAATTAACCAGGATGATAAACATGAAAAATTAGTTAAGTAGTACTTGTTTGTTAATAGTTAAACATGAAAAATTAGTTGACCGTTATCAACTATTAAACAATTTGACAAAAAACAATTTACAACTGCAATTTGTTTGTGTTTTTACTTTTTAGTTTAAAATAAGTGGTCTAGTATAAAAGTAGGCATATTACATGAGTTAAAACGGTTAAACGGGATTGCGGACCGTTTTACCTATTTAACTCGTATAATACGATATAAAAATGAGTAGTTTTTATTTTAAGTTGAAAATCTTAAACGGGTTAGCGGGTCGACCGACTTAATTTATTCTCAATCCGAACATGACATGTTTAATAAACAGGTTAGTTTGGTTGACCCAAACCTGACCTGAAATCTAATAATCAAATACGAAAATAGTTGCGAAATTAGTAATAACCATCACATACTATTCCAAATTCTAATGAAGTTGTTAAAACTAATATTGTGAGTTTTGTATCAACTATCATCTAGTATACAAAAACATATATTGACCCATTTACATAACATGACCCGTATTAAATAAAACATGATCCGTATTAAACAAAACATATTTTGAATTGACCCATTTACATAACAGACCTACATCAGCCAACTTTATGTTGCATTATGAGTTAGTTTAATGATGTAGGTTAGCGTTTATACCTGGGGCATAAAATGTCTATATTTTGTTGGAACGCGGGCCGGTAAAAACTTCTTCTGATCCTCTATTAACACCTATATTTGGAAGGAATTTGTAAGGATCAGTGTAGCCAAAACCGTCATTTATATCCTGTACATAGTAGTCGAGGTCAGTAAGAAAAAACTGGTAAATGATTGTCCATACCATGTGTTGTACTACAAAACGCTATTTAATGTAAAGGTAATGTTTATCATATGAAAATATTGGCATCAGCCAATATCAGCCAATTTTCATTCTCACATGTAATAAACCGTCTATCTGCTTACTGCGTGCAGAACACGAATCCTTGTTGTTAACTTGTAGGTAGCTAGCTAAATACTATGTAGTTCCCTATGTACTTTATAAACAATTACGATTAAGTCGTTGAAGTATGTTGTGGTTGATTTTCCCTGGAGGTCTGAAAATGTGATTTAATTAAGTTTAAATGATGAAAAAAAAAAAAAAAAAAAAAAAAAAAAAAAAAAAAAACCTTTAAAGACATCATTGGTAAATTAAGTTTGAGAACTCCACTCACAAATATTATAAAATAAAATTTGTATAACAAAAGATTTGAGGATTAGATCTACCACAAAAGTGTTTTACGGAGTAACCATATTTTGGTGAAAATATGTTGGCTTTTTTTCGACAACGCTTTGTGGAAATGGAAAAATAAAACATACCATTGCATGAACATATCAATGTTTCCAATTTAAACTGTACTACCACACGGTCAATTATTTCTCCAAAATTTAATGAAAATCCATTGGCTAGTGACTGGAACAACGTGATGACAGAAGGTTCCCACATCTTCACATCATGTTCAAAAAACTATTCAATAAGGGCAGTAGAAGATGATATTTCAGGTCACATGATCATTTTGTTTGTATCCTTTCTGTGACAAAAAAAACATTTCCTTACATGAAACTAGAAGTTCACAATCATGTTAAAGCCCGCCCCAATCCGGCCTGAAGCCACTCCCTCGAACACAGCCCTTAACCTTCACACTGACACAGTCATTGAACTCGCCCCCTGAACACACCACACGGACACACCCACTGAACCACACACAATCAAACATCAATATGTTGTCACCCGGCTACTGAATCATTGGACCACACTCACGGAGCTCACCTTGTTACTTGATTTCTTGTCGTTATTGTGTTCTACCGCTGCTGACATGGGGGCTGCAATATTGGAACCAAAAAAGTCTTATAATCAAGAGTCGAAAAACATAATACCATTTCATGGGCAATACAAAACTAAGATATCCTTTTTCTCTTCGAATGCTTTTAGACAATATCAAATTTGTTTAACAAAGCATATCTACATTAGCCTCCTATTAGTATTCAAATTCTTTTTTGAATAATTCAATGAGTTTATGATCATCGTGGGAACTTTCAAAAGTTTGGAGACATACGTTCCATGTATGCCATCTTTCCCTTGTTACCTTCTTTGGTTCAATGGAAAAATTGACTTTCAATTAGGACAAAGTGAAAATCAAAGTCTGAGGAGTACACCGAGTCAGTGTCCTCTGTTGTTGTTGGTGTAGATGTTTCAGGTATTTCATGTGTTACTCTTTATTGGGTAGACATCAGTGGTCGTCAATATTGTTAGTGTGCTCCCTGCGTCAGTGTCGGGTGCTATTAATAAGAGTGGTCTGCTCTCCATCACTGAGTCAAGGATGAAATCTGGTCATTCCTTTGTGCTCTCTAAACCGAAATGCAGCTGGAACAAATGTGTTGTGCCTTCTAATGCAGTCAAATCTGGAGGTATTTTGTATGGGTTTTTATGTTATAATACTTGTAAAACCTGATTTCAATCTGTCACCAGGGAGTTTGCTTCGTCATTTATTTTACCATTGTAACTGAAAAAGACCAAAGGTAAGTAAGTATAGCAAATCACATGCTCAACGCCTAATGTTGGTATGCTACGGTGACCTATTATCTGGTTTACACAGGATAATCCCAATAGCCCTACCCGATAGCATCCTTATAAACACAAGCCTACTTATATGCTTAAAAGAACAGAATAAGCATATTAAACAAATGATTACAAAAACCTATTAAACTGTGAGAATTCTAAGATATAATAAATTATTTTCCTTGTTATCTGTATCAATACTATTAGCTCCCAATGTACAACAAAATAATAAGGTTATAGCGATGTTAATAAGTTCAACATAAACATCAGGAAGCGGTTCAACTTCCCCAAGCACATGGACCACCAACCATGCCTGCATCATGTGATAATCAGAAAATAGTGGTAGTAAATTTAACCCATTTTAACTATAAATCGTGTACAAACATGGTTTTCGCAATCTAAATATTTAAGAACTTTCATAATCACTTTACCTTACTCGAGCTGATGACGAGGGGAGAGTTACTCTCAACAGAAGGTCTAGTGCTGATGGTGGCATCAAACGCTCTCCTTTCCGCAGAGCACCACTTATCAAAATAGTGTGAACCTTTGGGGCAGAGAGAATCCTAAGAACCGAAAAAGAAGTATCAAAGATATATAGTCGGTGGGACAGCGAGTATAAATGTATAACTTTTTTATATAAATTAGCATTTGAATGATAAAAATTATCCTTACAACCCACACTTTTAGGGGCTTTTTGCTGCAAATTGACCCCGACAGGGCTCAATGCTTTTTATACAGGTTATAGATATTTGAGTTACAGCAAAGGAAGAGGACACGTACATTCCAGCTACATTATTGATCCTTTTGGTTGCTCGTACTCTAATCTTCAAATAGTCAAACTGATAACCTGAGATAATATTTGTAATGATCAATAACAGGTTAAAGCATGAATAACTCGATATTTTATTGAAAAGAAAAGATGTTAATTATCAAAGAACGAAGTATATTTAAAAATACAACACCAGATATAAGGCTTATAACCACTCACCGCTCCTCAATACTTGAGGCATATATCGAACAAAGAATAGAAGATCCAATTATCCTAAATCCTAAATTATTTAAAACTCTGAATACTCAATTCCTACCCAACACTACATATACCATCATCCCAGCTCGAATCCATTGACTGACATTAAATGCATTATGCCATTTGTAGCCTTCATTTTTGGCTCTTTTCACTGCAGCCACCCGTTTTCAATGACTCCTCTGCATTAGAGGAATGCTTGGCCCAACATGAACCTATATAAGATCAGGAGATGATCATCATTGTGTTATGAAGCTACATTTCATGGTACACAATAAACATTATTGTAACATTACTATGTTCGACTTATTTTCGAACTTTAATAAAGGATTTAGGGATTTAGTAATATATACCGGCCTCACGCAGATTTCTTATAAAATCAAAACCCATCACGATACCTTTGTATTGTTGTTCAAACTTCATTTTCACAATTGCTACAAAGGCACCTATAACTTAATCTAGAAGACTAAAGTAAAATGAAAATTAATGTATTATAAGGGTGTGTAAGCTGGTTCAAGTAAAAAAAATTAACAATTTGAAATAGAAATAAGAAAGTATTATTGCAGATCCAAACAGTCCTATAAATAGAAATAAATTACACATCCCATGGTCATCACCTGCTTTAGAGCTTGTGTGGCACGCCACCAGTAAGTTTAATCTTATAACTGTCATCGTCTATGATACTGTCCGCAAATGCATCATCATCTGCGACTGCATGCCAAAGCAACTACATGTTAGAGATAACATATGGTAAAACAACGGATAAAAACGAATTCAAATTTGTAAATAACAAATTGCCGGAATGTTGGCCCCATAACTAGTCGGCTACCTTCAACCTCTTTGGAAAGCATTCCCCCGATAGCTTCTGATTTTCTTCGCCTTTTCTCTTCAAGTTTATGTTAGTACATTCATTCGAAAACGGGCCCGCAGGTACACACGCATCATCTAACCTAACATCCTTACCATCCTGTCGGAGCATCAACGTCCCTGGATGGAGACGTTAACTAACGAAGTTTGGTTAGAAACTGTTGTGCCAACAGTAGAGGTGCGTTTTTAGCCTTTTACAGTAAACGTGGGTCAACCTACTCAGAACTTTTCCTCTAACGGGTCATAATAAAAAAAATACCTCAGCATTCCATGATGACAGTTCACGGGTATCGGAGTCCGCATATACTGAATCAGCTGATGCAATAGACTCAAGTTCAGCCATTTGCTAAAAAAAGAAAAAAAATTAAGCTATATATCAATTTAACCAGAA
Source organism: Artemisia annua (assembly GCA_014162995.1). Classification (NCBI taxonomy): domain Eukaryota; kingdom Viridiplantae; phylum Streptophyta; class Magnoliopsida; order Asterales; family Asteraceae; genus Artemisia; species Artemisia annua. Next base: position 8,184 of record LBNU01037423.1, on the reverse strand, counting down.
AATTAAGCAACAACAGAACATTAAACTAATCTAGTTTTACCGGAATGCTTTTGATGGATTGTGGAAAAAGTGTTATGTACAGACCTAGAAAAAGTCACCCTCCTCCCACTTCTCTTTCTAAATATCTGCTAGCTACAATAGAATGTCTAACCGCTATGTTTCTATAAATGCATGATATCCACATGTAGCGATAAACTTGTGATGAATTCCTCAAGTTCTGTTGAATGCAATCATCCAAGACATGCTCACTTCTCTTTTTAACAGCTTGTACACATCCTCTTTATTAATAAACATAAATTCTTCCGTCATGCAACAACAACAAAATGAGTACGTCCAGACCATATAACTAACCTTTAAAATCAAAGCTAATACCATAAGCTTACCCGTCTAGTTTTTTGGTGTAGAGATCTTTTCAAAGATCGAGAGCAGCGTGATGGCCAACATCAGAGAATCAATACGGCAAATAAGTTACATGTAATTCGACTTTATCAAATTATACTGAATATCAAATGAACTGAAGTGATTAATTAGGAAAAAAACATATTACTTAAACTGACCCTCCATGTGGTTCATCACAAACTTTGTAATGAATAATCTCATGGGTTTCTTTAGCTAACATCTGTGAAAATACTTTTCGATCAAACACATAATCACATAAAAACAACAGATTTAAACATGGTAGTATTTTTACGTTAGCAATCGGTTATTGCCATTAAACATTACTAAAAGAGCCATATTACCTTTTCATAAAACTGTGGGAATGTCAATGAGACAGTTGTACACGTCCTTCATAATACATATTATACATAATTATTTGAAATAAGAACCTTTTATCTAAAAATGAACTTTCATATCGTTACAAAACACATAGTTTCCCAGTAGCGACCAAATAAGCAACAAACATGAATTCAAAATACCTCAGGCTGCAATTCCACAGAATCTACAAAATCAGCAGCAGTTGTGATCGCTTCACTGTTTTGTGGCCAGAAAATTACAGCGAGGCAAGGTTTGCGCTGCCATTTGATGTATTTGTTTAGGGAGATTGTTTACATTTGCAATAGTTGTTGACATCATCATCATCTTTACCTTACCTATATCCTTACTGAAGTACAAAACTTGACATCAGAAATATGGAAAAATACAGGGAAGAAATATAGAACAATTTATTTGAGGTACGAACTAATTAGAACTTTAAACCCTGATTTACTTACTAAAGGATAACCACACTCTCCAATATCACAGCTTAACAGATTAGCGACCTCTATCCACCCCGTTTTCCATTCAAACACTTTCAAATGCCATCTGCCATGAGTTTCATATACTGAGCTGATGATGCTTGAGGTATGGACATCACACCATCATGATCACTTGGCTCGGAAGAATGAATAAAACTCCAATTTAAAAACCTCCCTTATCTATATTGTATTTGAGTCAGGTACCAAATTACTATAATAAAGTTGAGGCGGTTTTGATTCAATATAACGAAACAAACTGGTGTTTTCAATTACTTAAGGAGAAAACAAACCTTTTTTAGCCGTCCAATTGGTTAATGAAACACTTGGTATTAGTTGTTGTCCTTGAAACTGTCGTTGGCCAGGTACCAAACAGTGTGGGTTACCACCTACAAAAATTAAACAAAACAGACAAACTTAATATCAATTATTTTTATCTGGTATATCACATAACACAATTCATATTATGGTTACATTAAAACATCGATAAGCCAAAAAAGATAATACATGGCAAATCTCATGCGCTTTCTCGACCCAATTTTTACCTTGACAGGTAATGATTATATACTCTCTGGACTCATTGAACAGCTTGTACAGATAACTTGAGATTTTGGCCTCATCAATTGCACATCCAAAACTGAGTTGAAATTGTGAATGTTTTATATCATCAAACTATTTTAATCATATGCCAAGACACATGTACATATAAACGCATATTGAAGCTCAGAAAGATAACACAGTTAGCACAAAAAAAATATATATATGGAGATTATCAAAAAGAGATTTACTATAACCTTGTCAAGCCAAAATAGACACAAAGCCCCGACCATAGTTCTATAAATACAATAAACAAACATAAGATCATTAGGGTTTTGAGAAAAAGGAGACGTACTTTACCTTTTTGTCCAACAAAACCACACAAAAAGCCTCCATCATTGTTTTGCAAATACAATATAATAAGATGATTAGGTTTTTGAGAAAAAGAGACATACATACAAAAATAAACCGATGAGAAGACATTGTTTTTAGAGGATACGGGATTAGGGTTGAGGAAAATTTAGGGTTTGGTTGATGAATGAATAAAATTCGCATACTAATTAATTTTTTTACGAATGTATACAGGTTTATATATATCTATTAGGGAATGCAGTAGTTATTATTAAAGCATGACTATATTGTTTTCAATAATCAAACACAAAAACTTATGTGCTCCATTGGTTGACACGCTTGTGTGTGGATGCCAAGACCTAGGTTCGAATCTTGCAAGTGTCAATTTTTGAAAAATAAATCCGGATTTTTAATTAAAAAACGAATTTAAAAAAATATATGCTGACATGGAAATCATAACTAACACTACTGATGACATGGCACTCACAACTGATGACATGGCGCTCAAAAAGTGATGACTCGCCATTGACCATGATTAGGTGGCTTTAATTTGGTCAAACGCCTCCTGTTATATATAATATAGATATATATATATATATATATATATATATATATATATATATATATATATATATATATATATATATATATATATATATATAT
>LBNU01037421.1:9885-38377 GCA_014162995.1 Artemisia annua | reverse complement strand
TTTTTGAAAAACATTTTGTCACATTCATAAAAATGTGAAGTTTAAAACAAAAAAATTATTTCTTTGATCATCCGTCAAGTTTAAATTTGTTTGTTCATACCTTGAGTGATTTATGTGTGAATGGAAATCTTCGACTGTTTTGAACCATACTTGAGACGTCGAGAGATGTTGGTGTAAGTATGCATCAATGATTAGTGTTTACAAGTAACTTGTGCATTTTACGTTATGCATTACAAGTTACATGTTTGTCATCATTAAAACCGAAGAAACCGTTTAGTTTAAATATCGTAATATTTGCACTAATAATCTCCCCCTTTTTTATGATAACAAATATGTAAACCGTAACACACAAATTTTCAATCCGACGTCTCCACAGTACCACTAAATTTAGTGGTACCGTCGGGGACAAAAACACTCCTCTTATTGTTTTTAGTGGGGAAGGTTTATTTGGGGATGTTTGGAGCTGTTTTGGAGGGAAAATAGTTGTTACTATTTTTGAAATAATTATCCCAATATAAAATATTTCTTTCTAATTCAAAAATAATTTGTAAAATGTATTTTTAAAAAAAGGTTTTGTCACATTCATAAAAATGTGAAGTTTAAAGTTCCTTCTTCGTAATCAATTAATCCATAAGAACCAAATACCGAGCCTTTTGAAACCTTTAAGAACAAAAACTTCTTCCTGTGTGTGTGAACCAAATAACCTTCTGTGTGTGTAATTAATCAAACTCATCTCGATCTAATATGTACTTCCCCTTACTGCTTGTAAACCATGCATAGATATTGAACCATAAAGCTCTTTACGTGTCTCTTGTCACGAACAGCAGTACTTTGTAACAGAACAGTACGTTGGAGAGAGCAGTACGTTGAAAACAATAGCAGTACTTTAAAACATATACAAACAACAGCAGTACTTTAATTAGGGAACAATACTTATCAAACTTGGACAGCAGTACTTTGAAAAAAAATGAGCAGTACTTTTAATAAAGCAGTACCTTCGTCAAAGTACAGTTGATATGATTGAGCAGTACCTTCAATCCAATAAACAAACATAACCTTTACCATTGACTAGTGATCGAATGATTATTAATTCGATCCATGTGCAACATCCAGTCATCAATATGGAATTAAATACATCTCGACAAACCAAGTAACCCACACAAACGAATCTCCAATAAGTTACGCAGAACCGACCCATGTGAACATCTTAAGAAGACTCCAATACGTAACCCTCAATAATAAATCCTCATCATTAAATGCGGTACGAGATGAATTAGCCAACCAAGAAGTATTAAATGCGACATATTAATCCTATACCTCCGAATATTATACCAATCTTCAAATATACCATCGACCCACTTATCTTGAAGAATTAATTTCACATTAAATCATCCCATTAATAATATGAGGTTAATTCTTTGTCGAATCAAGAGAATAATAATCAATCAGATAAACAATCATGCACACCAACCCATTATATATGAAGATAACCAATCACGGACCCATGAAGAATTAATAATTAATAGGAAAGTGACGTACCGACTTTGAGTTGATCAGATCAGTACGAGGAATAGACCATATGGCAAAGATAATTAATGATTAACAATCTTTAATATTCATGAGCACTTTTGCCATGGTGTATATACTTCGTCACATAAAAACCAAAAAGTATGATCGATACTTGAATAAACTTTAACAGTCGACCAAACCTTCTTCAAATCTGCTCATCAACGACAATAAAAACCTTGTTAAACCTAGATGTCACGAGCCCCAGGCTCTGATACCACATGTAGGAACCCAGCACTCCTTGATCGTTACGGGCTCCAGGCTGTTAAACCTTTAATTATCTAGGAACAATAACATTGAATAACATGCAACGGAATAATAAATAAGAACATCAATGTTATCAACAAGGTTTTTCATTATCATCTCTAACATACAAACCAATTAACATGTTCTACCTTGATCAAGTAGAACATGTTCTCTAAACTAATAAACCACTAACAAACCCTAGACGTTTTCCCTACGTCTAGGTTCCCACACACACACACCTTTAATATTTACATCTTGTACGTACTTAATAAAACTAATGACCCTATGTCTCTTTATATACTAGAGACATCTAGGGTTTACAAGAAGAATCATAATACAATTAGGAAACTAAATCTTTTAAGTAAATTTTCTAGAATCTTCCAAATTCTCCATCTTTTTGTAGTTTCCCATCTTGTCACTTTAAGCCCTTCATGTTTCATTCTTTCTTGTTTTGTATCATCAAATCTAATAGACCCAACATGTTCTTCTCTTGGACTAATAGAGGAATGAAGGTGATCTTTGATTGGATGAAATAATCACTCTCAAACAAACTAAAACTAGCTACATGATCAAGGAAACTAATCTATATGAAATTGGTTATTGACCAGAGAAAAGTATGTGAAAAAATTGTTCTTTTAGGTGTAAAATGGTCCACTATTTATAGGCAACTGAAATTCAAATTTTCAGTAAGATGTCTCTACGGTACCACTAAATTTAGTGGTACCGTCGGGGACAAAAACGCTCCTCTTTTTGTTTTTAGTGGGGAAGGTTTATTTGAGGATGTTTGGAGCTGTTTGGGGGGGGGGGGAATAACTGTTACTATTTTTGAAATAATTATCCCAATATAAAATATTTCTTTCTAATTCAAAAATAATTTGTAAAATGTATTTTTAAAAAAAGGTTTTGTCACATTCATAAAAATGTGAAGTTTAAAGTAAAAAATTTATTTCTTTGATCATCCGTCAAGTTTAAATTTGTTTGTTCATACCTTGAGTGATTTATGTTAGAATGGAAATCTTCGACTGTTTTGAACCATAATTGAGACGTTGGGAGATGTTGGTGTAAGTATGCATCAATGATTAGTGTTTACAATTAACTTGTGCATTTTACGTTATGCATTACAAGTTACATGTTTGTCATCATTAAAACCGAAAAGACCGTTTAGTTTAAATATCGTAATATTTGCATTAACAAAGGTGACTATAGAGGTGACCTTTACCACAAATAGGTGAGTGCGTGTGAGGGGAAGTGAGAGGAGAGAGAAAGCTGAAGTGACGCTAAGGTGTTAGGTGAAAATGTGTCTTCCTTGTCTTCTAGTCTTAGTTTCTACCAAAATAAAAGTTTGCAAAATAACTCAACTCTATACTTAAGTTAGCTTGGTAAAGATTTATGAGATCAAACTATAAAATAGAGGGATTTACCTTCTTAATGTAACAATTAAAAATTAAATTTTGTAAGGAACTGGATTTGCTCATTCACTAAGGGTACGTTTGGTATCCCCCAATCAAAATGAGTCTATGGATTTCATTCCGATTCAAGGTGTTTGTTTAGTGGGCCCGAGAATGAAATGAGTATATAATAGCCATAGGTTCATTACACACCAATTTGGTGTCTATGAAATCTATTCCCTTGGGCCCCTCTCTTTTCCACTACAAAACTCAAATATCTATACAATTTTTTCATACCATATTTTGTTATCCGAACATAAACAATCGTAATGATACACTTTTTCATATCCACTGTCCTTCTACCCCATACCAAATCCGATACTTATTGTCATTCCTAACAACAAACCAAACGGGCCTTAACTAATATAACGAATCAAATTAAAGTGTTTGAAAAGCATTATATACATTCCAATTAGCAGAAATAATTACTATATATACCAAATCCCAAAAAAGTCAAAGGGTCAAAAGTTTAACTTCTACAGTGTTCTTCAAGTGATTCCTTATAGACGGACTGTTAATGGGTCGTATGGGATTAGTCACAGTTTCCTATTGGCCCCCAAAAAAAAAAAAAAAAAAAAAAAAAAAAAGTAAAAAAGAAAAAAGAAAAAGAAAAAAACTAACAATTTGGATGATGGGCCAAAGGTTGTTTGTCCATTGGTGGTTGCCTGGTTGGGCACAAGTAAGCATAAAAAAAAAATTATAACATTAAGTCCACAACATACATTTATATAACAATGCTTAAAAATAAAAAATAGAAAACATTTTGTATATACAATATCCCAACAAAATTATAAACAAAATAAATAAATTACATAAGTGTTAGATAAAAAAAATAAAAATAAAATAAAAACCCGCGCGGCAACGCACGGGCTCAACGGCTCGTTTAGAATAAATATCAAATTCAAATTATCATATATTTTCATATGCAACTTTACATGCTCCATCTCAAATCTTGATTAACACTATTCATAGATTAAAAAAACAAAATCCTTAATGGATCCTAAACCTACAAATCTGGCTTGGGCCATTATATCATATAATATATTTATTTAAACACTAATATCTTGCGGGTTCTCAAACCATCAATAGAACACCTAATATTTTATTAAATACTGTACCAAGCATTTGAAATATTGAAAAGAAATACCATTAAGGTAATATTCTCGTTTCAAACAAATTGATATATTATTATTATTATTATTATTATTATTATTATTATTATTATTATTATTATTATTATTTATTTTATTTTTTTATAAAACATCACTTCATTAGAAAATCAAAGGAATTACAAGAAATTAGTGGGGAGCCGAGATACTAACTAGGCCCCCACTCCTCTAACTATAGCAAAGCTTATCCTACTAAAAATATGATCAGCTGCACGTGCTCCAATGTCCTGAGTCAACGAGAAACTTCGGATACGCTTTAGTATGGTCACCGCATCCTTCTCAAGTTCTCCAAAGGAAGAGACTGAGAAGGGGATGAAAATGTATCCCTTATTATTATTATTATTATTATTATTATTATTATTATTATTATTATTATTATTATTATTATTATTATTATTATTACTACTATTATTATTATTACTATTATTATCGTGTTAGGTATCATTTCTATTACTTTGGATAGATTATATGCAACTGCATATTTACAATACAGACGTGACGATTAATTGGACCACTGATGATTTAACATCTTTTTTATTGATCTCCTCCTTTCTTAAATATCTAAGAGGTCTAATTAAAATTCTCGTTGAGGGTTTTTGAAAAGTCCGTTTTATAAAATTTTCAAGAGATCAAAAGGGATACAAATGCTTATTTATGAGCCGGTAAAAATGAACATTATTTGGTAGTGACAAGTTATGAAAAGATTGAATCTGATTTCTTATATATAAAACAATTAGTAAAAGTGAACATTAAATGTTAGAGAGTCTATTGAATTAACTTTTACACTAAAATCCTTTAAATAAATCTCGTTTAAACCTAAGAGATTAAATCAATTTTTAGTAGAAAAAGTCATTTAGTTAAAGTTAAGACAAATGGTATGTTTGGTGTGAAGTGGCGTGAAATCTTTTGAAATGGTGAACAATAAGCATTTTGATTTTTAGTGATCATTTGGCCAAAGAGCAGTGAGCAACGACAATCTTTTACAAAGATAATTCTTTAAAGGTTGTAACTATTTTCTCGTGCTCTCCACACTGCTACTTTTAACAACTACCCGCGGTAAACAAAATTTTAGAAGCATAAAGAAAGGGGGTTTAAGAAATGTAAAAACACGAAAAGGGTAGGGTTTATCACAATTTTTCACTGTCACTCACTTTATCTTCTTTCTTCTTCTTCTTCTTCTTCTTGTTTAATCGAACCCTTAAAAGAAAAGAAAGCCATTAATGAATGGCTCTTCTTAAACCCCATCACTCATCTCTCCTTCGTAAAATCATGTTTTCTTCTTCTTCTTCAAGATTATGGCTTTCACCCACTCATCATGCCCTCACCATTTCTTCAATTTCACCATCTATTTCTCTCAAACCCAGGTTTCAATTTTCATTCTTTTTTATATATTTCACATGGGTTTCTTTTTAAACTGTGTATTTGAAATGGGTTTGTAACTTTTGTGTTTTTAGGTCTAATTTGGGGGTGAGGACATTATCTACGAATAGGGTTTTGGTTCCAAGTGTTTTGATACCTCCACGTGCTTTTATGTCGACTTCTGCGAGCTCGGTTGCGGATGTTCGTAAAGGGAAAGATGGGTCTGAGCATTATGGCTCTGAAAATATTCAGGTTAGATAGAGATGTTAATGTTGATATGTTTGGTGCATATATTTAGATACAGTTAGGGTTGTTTGGATTAATACAGTTAGTAGTTTACACTCGAGGATAACGGGTATATAAGTAATGTAACGTTTATTTGGATTATCAGTTTTTGACCTGTAATAGTTATAGAAGCATTGCCCTGACACTCAGTAACTGATTATCACAATTCTAGTTACAGTAGTAAGTTTAAAGACATATCTAAACAAACCAAATTTACAAATTATTACTTTGTTGAGAGTCTTATAGCTTACTTGGTTAATTAGGTTTTGTATCATCTCTTCTTGTTTTTGTGTATCTACGTATGGGCTACTACCCCTGAATTTGTTTACTAAATAGAAAATGTTGTGTGGTACAATCACTAGGATATGCCTTTCTATATAAACATTTCTTTAGCTGTAATACTTTTGTGAAGATTCTAAAACATGATTGATATACGCTTCTATCTCTGTTAAGTGGAGCAGAGTCAAACTCAATGCATATGTCTAAAGCACATGCCCTCATTATCTATATAACCCATTTTCATTTTTCTCATTTCAGATATTAGAAGGGTTAGATGCTGTGAGGAAAAGACCTGGCATGTACATTGGGAGTACGGGTTTCCGTGGTCTGCACCATCTGGTATGCTCCTTTCTTTGCTTTTGTTGCATTAACTCATTTCCTTTCGCTACTTTAAAATTTGAATCTTTTTAATAAATTAATTCAGGTTTATGAAATATTGGACAATGCTGTGGATGAAGCCCAAGCTGGATTTGCTTCAAAGGTTGATATTGTCCTACTTGCAGATGGTTCAATTTGCATCACTGACAACGGGCGTGGGGTATGTACTTCTATTTTTCTTTTATCTAGTGGTTGCTAATCTGTGACCATAAATGGAGACGCTAGTTAAACTCATTTAAGTTTAAGGATGTTCATCAAAATAATCAGTACTTGCAAAGTGAATGTTCCCTTTTATGTTGCAGATCCCAATAGACTTGCATCCAGGCTCGAAAAAGTCAGGAGTGGAGACCGTGCTCACAGTATGTTGCAACATTCATCTCTGTACTTCAATTGTTAAACTTCTTTTTACATCTTTAATTTTATTTGACTACACTTTGATATTTTTGTTTTTCTGTAAGAGTGGCAACTTTTATCTTTTTATTGCTGGCATATTGGGGTTGAATAAGGTTGAGAAAAACGGGGTGTTCTTTCTGTTCATTATGTTATTACCAGACAGCATAACTTATATCATATGCATCACATTAGATGCTAGATTTGCCGCTGCTAAGAAGCCCTTCTTTGGATCACATGGCATACCTATTTAACATATATTTTAATATTTTATATAATTTCAAAGTTATTTACCATGAAACATTATCCTATCACAGTAATCTTGATTTCCAATGCTATTTGTTTTTGTTTAGTTTACGTAATTAGTTGGCTTACTTGCGAACATACATCTAATTATGCAGGTTTTACATGCTGGTGGAAAGTTTGGAGGGGCCAGTAGTGGTTATAAAGTCTCTGGTGGATTACATGGCGTGGGGTTGTCTGTAGTTAACGCGTTGTCAGAGGTATTTTTTTTCTACCATTTAAGTCTCTTATTGCTTCTATCAAAATTCAAAAAGCATTCCTAGAAATATCTGACTAATGAGATCGGTTTTAGGGCTGCTCAGTTTATCAACTTCATCATCATTGTAGCTATTATTTATTTTATTTATTTTCTTAAAGTATCATTATTTCTATATCTTCTTAATAGAGGGCAAATTCTGGGTGAAGTAGACAAAACTGGTCATTTTGAACTTGGTTTTCTTTTTGGTTTTTAGGGGAAGCAATGTATCCATCACAAATAATTTTGTTCTCTTTTCTGAATATATTAAATAATTGATGTATTAAATGTGATTAAAAAAAATTATTTCATTAGAAGCAATAATTTACAAATTACAAGTAGACTAAAATGATTTAGGAAGGTTATAAGTTATAACCATTAACGCCTTGACTAATTGCATTGTGTTGGTAATAAGGTTAATACTTTCGACGCAGTGAGTTTTTAATTGGTAATAAATGCCATGTTTTACATTGCTTTAATATATCGCTTAGTCAAAATAAAATAAAATAAATTATCACGTCAACAGCGCCGTCTTAAGAAAAGGATATGTTTTGACCCGCTACTAAACATATGTTCAAGTTGTCAACTTGGAAGTGTATGTGTTTATATTTTGGTTACTAGTATTTAACTTCGAATCCTTTATGTATGTTTTACAGGCACTGGAAGTTACTGTATGGCGAGATGGCAAGGAAGGTCATCAAAAATATTCTCGTGGAAAGCCTCATAAACCTTTAGCAATCACGGATCTTCCAGCTGAATCAGGCGATCGTACTGGGACCTGCATACGATTTTGGCCTGATGCAGACAGTACTTTTCTCACTTATACCTTCAATTTATTTATTCTCTAAATATTTAGCTTCCAGAAAGCATCGTTTCATTTGGTTTTATCTTTTAATGCAGTATTTACATCTGGCATGGAATTTGATTATGATACTATTGCTGCACGAGTTCGGGAGCGAGCCTTTTTAGTCCCTGGGGTAATCACGAGCATCACTATCTCTGTATTTTATTTTAAGTAGGTGGCAAAAAATGGGCAAGTTGGGCGTGGTTTTTACTTCAGATGGAAACGGGTTAGGTTGACCCACAAACATTTTTGTTTATTTTAAAACTTGATTATAGCAATATATATGATCACAACATTATGTTTGATCTAATCTATTTGATATAATTATTTAGGAGCTTGCAAGTATTAACAAAATACTTTGGGCGACTTTCAACCCGTTTGACCATTTCCCTTGCAACTATGTTTTATGAGTATACCAATTTGACTCGTTAGGGACAAACCATAACCCAAGACGGCCTATGTGTAAGTAAATGGATTGAAATTGTCATGTGTAAGTTACAAGATGCTGTTTTCATGTGTTTAGTTTGTCAAGTCACTCTCAGCCATCATCATGGGATAGGGCATGCATGTGCTTGCTGAGAAGTTAGTTTGTGATGTATAAAGATTGATAAAAAAATATATATGTATAACTGTTATTGTAATGCCTTCTTTGAGCACTTTTTGTTATGGTAAAAAATTTTGGATCTGTCACTGCTCAGTGAAATAGATTCTAATAAAAAACAAAGGTCTCCCTTTTTCAAATCGGACTAATCTTATGAGATTTTGTTGCTATTTTATGTGTAATATGGACGGTTTGCTATTTCAGTTGTTATAACTAATTAACTTGAGTAGTATGATGATTCTTGTTACTTTATTGTTCACGATACAATTCATCTTAGTTGGCTTATATATTGACTCTTTTTTTTCCTGATATCGACAGCTATCAATCACTCTCAAGAAAGAGGATAAAGACCCTGAGAAGAACCGGTCTGATGAATATTGCTTTGCAGGAGGACTGGTCGAGTATGTGAAGTGGATAAATGCCGATAAGGTGGTTTCTATTTTGTTTAAAAAAAACACGCTCTATGGTAGTGGAGTGCTTACCGGGTCAAAGATAGTCAGACTGCTATTGAACCAAATGTTACTATTATAACACTGATGCAGTTCCCTAACCAACTCCTAAATCAGTTCTACCCAAATTTTTCTGATTCTCCCCAACATTCCGCACTTAATTAATGGGCAGAGGGTTTAACCATTTTGAATAGATGGGTTAAGAGTTTTTTAACTTCATTTTTAAGAATTAGCATTGGAAGGAGTTTTTTTCTTTACGAGTACGTCCTTCAGAGTTACCAACTTAGGAGTTCAAGCTGGAAAACCTCTTGTAAATTCATGTCAGGCCTAATTGAATTAGATGTCGGCGTTAATTATTTGTGATGGAGATAGTTAAGATTCTACAATATTAATTTTTTGGATTGTGGGATGAGTTACATTCCTATTTTTACTTCCTAACTCATCCTCCTAACTTACATGCGTCATCTACCAATTATCTCTCTTCATCTAGGCCTTTGATTATTTCACTTGGTACAATTATAGTGCTAGGAGGATAATTAGAAGGAAAACTTAGGAAGAAATAGCATTTTCTATGTGGGGGTTTGGTAGATATGGGAAACTGGGCGGATTGGGCAATGGGTCACCACGGGTCATTTTTTTAATATGTGCTCATATACACTTTAAACGCCCCGCTCTTTTAATGTATTAAATATTTAAATGTTAGTTGAATATGTTAGCAAACAGCAAACTTTTTTTTGTATTTGGTATATTCCATTTTCCCACCTCTTACTATTATGCTTTTCATGTAAGTGATAGATTGTTTTCTGATTTAGCAACCACTTCATGACATCTTGAGCTTTAGAAAAGAAGCAGACGGGATCACCATAGATGTAGCTCTCCAATGGTAAATCCCTACTTTTTTTCTTTATCTTCACATATTCTTTAAAAATGTTTGTGTTTCACTGGGATTGATCTAATCTGGTTGGGGCATTCTATTTTCACCTAGGTGTTCGGATGCATATTCAGATACAATGCTAGGATATGCCAACAGCATACGTACAGTTGATGGTGGTACCCATATAGATGGTATCAAAGCTTCACTAACAAGAACTCTCAATAACCTCGGAAAGAAGTCGAAGGTCTTTAAGGTATTTACATTCCAATTTTCTTTTAGGGGGTTGGGGTGTGCGCTTTGCAAGTCATTTTGTAACTATGAATAATCAAAATTACAAAGTTAGCTGTAAATATGTGGTCTTTTAGAGTGTTTTGGTATTCTTCTGCTGTTTCTAGTTCTAATAATCAGATAACAAGATGTTTGGGTTTTTGCCAATAAACAAAGAGTGAAGTAAAGGGTAACCTTTGTGCAGTTTTAAAAGCAAGGGTGACCTTTGTGCAGTTTTAAAAGCCTTTCAAGTTACGCTAAACCAAGGGTAAATAGATAACAATTTTCAATGCAGTTAGTATAGAACCTTCTATCCCAAACTAATTGCTTGACTCCTAAATAATCAGATTAAAAAACCCCTATAGAAGACAGTTATATGTTGACTACATAGCATAAACTGTTGGTATTTATCGTTATTTATTTATGTGATACATGAATACAATGGTCACAGGAAAAGGATGTCAGTCTGAGTGGTGAGCATGTGAGAGAGGGACTGACTTGTATAATATCTGTTAAACTTCCAAATCCAGAGTTTGAAGGGCAAACAAAGGTAATTTTCAACTTATTCATCTTCTGTATTATTATTATTTTGTGATTATTTTCTCTGAGTTTACATTTGTTTAAAAGACGAGGTTGGGGAACCCGGAGGTCCGAAGGATCGTTGATCAGTCACTTCAAGAATACCTGACTGAGTACTTGGAGTTAAATCCAGATGTACTCGACTTAATCCTCTCCAAGTCCCTTAATGCTTTAAAGGTATGGCACTGTTTACTAAATATACTTGATTACTTGGTAGTTAGTAGAGATTGATATGAATGCATTAGTTTGGTTTTTATGTTTTATCTCTAATGGGTCAAACATGTGAAAAAAGGTCGCTTGATTAATGATATACTTGCCTAAAACATATGACAAAGTATTCCTAATTGACACATGGCTTAGGCATACTCTCTCTCGCTATCTTAGAAGTTTGGATTTTCCATGTGACTTCATATCCTTGTTAAGCATACCAGGCATACAAATCATTATGCAGTTTGTTTGAAAGGAAATGAGTCGAAAGTCGGCCATATTTTGTTTTTTTAAATTTCGTAAGACGTATTAAAATTACTCTAGAATGTGATTAATGTTGAAAAGATATAGTTTTTGATATTGTATATGACACACTAATTATTCAAGAAAATACATGTTTTAAAAGAAGTTGTTTTGCGTCCGCCTAACCTGAGCGATTACTCAACCCTTCTGGCCCACCCATTTTGGCCACTGCTGATAGTTAGTCTCCGATGTCGACACAGCTACGTTCATTTTATACAGTGCTTCAAGTAGTGATAAGTGGAAGTAGTTGGTTAAGCAACTAAGACCAAATTGCCTAACAGGGATTAAATAGACACACAACAACACAAGCTGTTCCTTTGAAATACATGAATATAGTTTTTATTAATTATTAATTCATATGAAAGTTGAGAATTTGATATCATTTTGATACAATCACTTTTCTAACTGACATGTTCCAACGAGACAAGTGCTTAAAAAGCATCAAAGAGCTCACCTTCTGGCTGAGAGAAGTCAAATAGTTTACACATTGTTTTATGAAAAGTGTATCTAAACATTTAGTTGCTAATTACTTTTTCAGTTTCATAAAAATTCTGCTCATTTGCAAAAAGAATCGCTTATGGAAGAAAAGTGTTTTCTTATGAATTGGCTGTTTGTGTGAGTAGGCAGCTCAAGCAGCAAAGAGGGCCCGAGAGTTGGAGAGACAGAAGAGTGTTTTAAGAGTATCATCTCTTCCAGGAAAACTTGCTGATTGTTCTGCCACCGATCCTGAAAAAGCTGGTAACCTCTACTTTCTTTTGCTGTGTGAGCTTCTTGTTGGTGGTTTAAAAACAACAATCTTGTAACATGAAATGAACATTGATAAACATACTATCCAAGTCACGTATCATATACAGAACCAAATAAAGATCATCAAGGAAAAGGCCTCTAGCATGTTTATGGACTAACAAATGTATAAATTTGAGCAACTCTTGTATATATAGATTAGACACATAGGTGCATTTACGAAGATTTTGCAATATTATTCTGGTATCAGCTTCTTCAAGTTGACCTGGGATGAACACACCAACTATATGAAGTTTCTAATAGCTAGACAATCTGATACAAAACAACACATCAGTTGGTATTATATAGTAAAAGATAGTAACATTATTAACTATGTGAGAGGAGCTATTAAAGCTGTTGGGCGAAACTTATGAATGAAAACATGTGGAAAAAGCTAGTCAGCTGGTAAAGACAGATTCAGCAGAGATATTTATAAGTTTTCTTGACATTTTGATGTGATAAAAACTCGACCAATTGGTCCATAAAACGTTTCACATTTTGCAGAGATATTTATAGTTGAAGGAGATTCAGCGGGTGGAAGTGCAAAACAAGGTCGTGATAAGAACTTTCAGGTGATGGATTGATAAAAACACTTACTCTTGTTCCTCTACATTATATGTATTATAATCTTTTGGCATGTGCTGTTGCTCATAAGTGTTGTAAATATTATTAATTAAAAGTTATCTTGGTTCAGGCTATTCTTCCTTTGAAGGGCAAAATTCTAAATGTTGAAAGAAAGGATGAAGCTGCCATGTACAAGAACGAAGAAATTCAAACTCTGATTCGTGCCCTCGGCCTTGGAGTAAAGGTGCCACCTCTACCTTTTTCTGCTTGACTTTGCACTGGTAACTTATATCATCACTTGATGCTCACTAACCTTTTCCTGTTTCAGGGGGAGGATTTTAAGAAAGATGGTCTACGGTACCATAAAATCATCATCCTAACAGATGCTGATGTTGATGGTGCACATATTCGTACCCTGTTATTGACTTTTTTCTATAGATATCAGGTATTCATTCTTTACTTTGTTCTACCTTAAAAACATTAAGATTTTCAGTTCCATGAAATTTTATATGTTTTATTGCATAGCTTAAGAAAGTGTTTGACCTTTTTATCTAAAATACCCTCTGCCAAAGCCAAATAAAAGAATCATCTGAAACCAAATTAGGATCTTGTTATTATGATGACAAAAGGTAAAGAAGCAGTTTTAAAAAATGTTTCAAACTTTGCGGGACATCACAGAAATGGAAATTTAGCATCCGTAATGGTCCCATAAAATTTGCTACTATTGACTTATTAAGCTGAAGTGAAGTGTTCGACCTTTTTATTAAATATCTTAAATACCCTTCAACAAAGACAAATTAGAAGAGAATCTTTTCGACCTATTGAAATCATGGCAATCGGCGAAAATATTGAATTTGTTTGGATAAATTGTTCATGCGTCACGCTTTTGCAGAGGGCACTTTTTGATGAAGGCTTCATATATGTTGGCGTTCCACCCCTATACAAGGTTAGCGTTTTCCCTTAGTGATAAACTTTTCTTTAGCAACGAAGTTTGCATGGTTGATTCATTTTGCCCTGCTATACAGGTCGAGAGGGGGAAGCAGGCACATTACTGTTATGATGAATCAGATTTAAAAAAACTTCAGAGTTCCTTCCCATCGAATGCATCATATAATATTCAGAGGTTCAAAGGTAAGCAGATGAAGTATATGTATAACCACAATTGCGAAATAAGGTGCTAACACTAGCTGCAATATGAAACTTTTTGGGTTCAGGGTTTTGAGTTAGGTTCTTAATCAGAAAGTCAGGTTTTATCAATATAGAGGTGGCAATTAACTGTCTTGAATCTTTTTTTGAAAAAAATTAGATGATTATTCATTATTGTAGTATCATTATGTTCTGTACTTATAACAAAATGCGTATTAAAAAATTCCGCGGGTACCAGTTTTAACCCGTTAACCCACCCATCTAGCCACCTATATCAGTATGTATAAAAGGCTTCCTTTTTTTTTTTTTTTTTTTTTGAAAAATGTTGTTAGCTTCTCTCATGAAATCTTTGTGTATATGTGTGAAAAACAGGGTTGGGAGAAATGATGCCATTACAGTTATGGGAAACTACTATGGACCCCAAGACCAGGCTATTGAAGAAACTGGTGGTTGAAGATGCAGCCGAAGCAAATGTTACGTTTTCTTCCCTTATGGGTGCCAGGGTAAGATTCAAATTCCACTTATAAAAGATCATACACATAGAAAAAGGCTAAGTATAAATGATCGTTTAAGTTAACCTAGCTTTTTTGACTTTAGAGATTATATTAAGCGAAAAAAATGAGATAAAGAAATGATGCTGAGTTTTAGTGTTCTTGAGTCGGAAATATAGGAAAGTACGATAAAATAAAATATCTTTAATATTTTTTTTCTTCATGTATACCTGGAGAGAAAGAACGAAAGTTCACAATTTTAAAGACTCTTCGTGTTTAAAATAGGTTTAGTTCTAGACCACGGATATGGTAGTGAAATAATTATCAGACCATTTATTTTCATCTTCCCATATTTGGGAGGAAAGTTTTGGAACCCAAAATTATTGATATCTTTGTTAAAAAACTATATAGGTGGACGTTCGCAAGGAGATGATACAAAACACAGCTAGGAAGATGGATTTGAAGCATCTTGATATATGAAGTTATCATGTGGGGATGATGTGGGATGAATTAAATTCTTTCTTACGCTAGATTGTACAGGAAAAGGATAGTTAATTTGACTGAAAGCTACCATGAGAGGTGACTTTAGTTCATTCTTGGGACATTTGCTTGTATGTGTTAGATGCATAATTTCTCCCCACCGATCCCACAACTTGCTAAATCATGACATTTTGAAAACAGTTTCGCAAAATCTTGATATCTTTCATGGTCTTATACTGATATGTGATTCTTATGCTTTGAGTACTGTTTTTACTGTGTAGACTATTGTACTTGAGATGGAATAAGTAGACATACATAAGCATGTGTTAACATTACTAACATGTAGATGAAAGGTGAACCTGTGAGATTGCACTGATGATCATGGGTTTGAGGTCATGAGTGGTACGACTACATTGGAGCGATGCAAACCTTTATATCACACATTTAGTTTGGCATTATAAATCCTCATTTTTTTTATTTTTTATTCTCTTTTAAATCATTGTATTGGTAGATACATGGGTGGGTTCCTGTATATGACCATATGAGGTTTGGGTTATGCGTTTACTAGTTAAAAGTATATTCCTTTCCCTAAGATGTTCAGATATTCAGAAGTAAGGACAAACCTTATATGCTATGTGTGATGTTAAAGCTAATGATGAGCTTTGCGTTAGAGATGGAAGATTTCCTGTAGCTATATCCTGCATTTGTGTGGTGCTTGCTGGATTTCTGGATGTCATTTGGTAGCATAGCCTTGCTTGACATACTATGATTGAGATGACGTGTAAGAGTCAAACTTACAATCATACATGTAAATGTAGCATACTACCTTAAGTTTGATGCTTGCCGTAACTTTATATTAGGGATGGAATTGGACAGGGTTTTGTTTGGACCTGCTTGGGGGCAGATACAGGGTAATAAAAGATAGGATTGTGCTGGATATGGATCGAGTTGTTAATCCTGACAGGGCAGTGTGGGTGTAGCTCAAAACTTTTATACGCCCTGTTGTTGTCCCTAGGGTTGATTAGTAGACTGCTTCCTGTATTCTAACTGTGTCTTTTGAACCCAGGAATTCATTTGGAAATATATATGCCCAGAATGGGAATGGATCCAGTAAGAAGAAAAATTAAAATGAGAAGAGTGAGAAGAATTTCTAACCACACAATTTAAATAAGAGGGGGAAATTTTAGGGGAGATGCATCTATTTTTGTAGGTGCATCTCAAATGTGTGATTGTGGTTTCTTCTCATCCTTCTCATTTTAGTTTTTCTTCTTATTTGATCCTAACTCTGCCCAGAATAGCTGGCCTTAGGTTTTCTTATTGTTTTTTGTTTTCTGGTCACAAAATGAGTATAACTTTTCCTTCAGAACTGGAAAGTGAACCTGAGGCTTTGAAAACTCTTGCTAAGCATACAAGAATCAGGTTGTCATACTTTCTTATGGGCTATTTTGAGCTTAATTTATTTGTATGTGGATGGGTCGTTGGAGAATAATAGTCTCAGAAAAACTATAGTAAGGGCTTGTTTGGTTTGTTTTTTTATTAAGTCCTGTTAAATTAAAGTGTCTGTCTGGATGTATGATGTCTATTTGTAGACGAATAAATGGTTGTTTGTTTTGTGTGCTGTATAAGAAAAATTATTGTTATACCCTTTCATTTAAAATAAATGTTGAATTAGAGGTTAAGAAGTGGGAGGGTAAATATGTAAAAGTATAATAAAGGTGATGACTTAATATGGAGACCCTCACTCTCATAACTTTTTTCAGAAAGTCATCCAATTAAATTAAGCACCAAACAAACACTCAATTAATGACTTAATTAATTTACCTATTTATGAATTAAGACTTTTAAGTCATTATCAGACACTACCTAAGCCTAGAATTACATATTTTGTACTAGTAACTGATATAAGTAGACAGACATATTTGTGTGGGTCAACTATAGGTAGTTTGATAATATCACACTAATTTGTGTCTCATGGTCGAGAAATAAGTGTGGAATTTAGATTCTGGAAGTTTAGTACGATTGAAAAAACAATATTTTGCCGGGTTTCCTCGGGCCTAATTCTTTAAACACTTTGCCTTGTACAAACGAGTGGAGTACCAAACTTTTCTTACATACCATGGGACTCATCCCCACCATCCATCTAAAAAGAAATCAATGGTTAAGATTAAAATCATTTTAATATTTCACTCATTTTTTATAATTTAAATATCTCTTAAACTGTTCATCGTTAAGCGAAAATAATTACACCATCGCGACGAGTATTTAATTATCTTTCTATAGACGGGCACTTTGATATAGTTTCGACAAAAAAAAAAATTCGTTTTTTCACGTTTTTTTTCGGTCACGAAAAAAAGGTGAAAAAAACGAAAAAAATATTTCTGTCGAAAATATGTCAAAGTGCCTGTCTATAGAAAGATAATTGAATGCTCGTTTTAATGGTATATTTTTTTTCACTTAACGATTAACGGTTTGAAAGATATTAATAGTTTGGGAAAAAAAATGAAAGTGTGTTTTTTAAATTGTTGAGATTAATCTTATCCATTAGATCAAATAAAGATGGAAGGAAGATAGAAGGTGGAGATTAGTCCCTTGGTATGTAAAAAAGTTTAGTACAAATTATCTAATCCAAAGAAAAGAGCTTTTGTTTTTTTTCGAACTTTTCAAAACTAAATGCACAAAATATTCCTTAAATCATCATGTTTTAAATTTTAAAAAGGTGGTAACATATTCAAATTAGCCTCTAAACTCATCATACTTAGCGTTTTAACAATAAAAGAGGTTATAAAAATTAGGAAGTTCACAATAGAAGTCGTGAAGAGGGAAACGAAGGTTGCCATGGCTAATATACTCAAGATACAGAGCCGCTGTTACACGAGAGGCCGATGTATCTGTCCGGTCATCTGCGGCAGGAGCCTACGGATTATACTAAGAAAGCCAAGGAAACTTCTACTTAAGCTTCCCAACCCTTTCCTCGTCAACCAAACTTTTACACGCAAAAGACTTATCGGACAGAGGCATACTAAAGAACAAAAATAAAAAACGCCTAAAGAAAGACTTAAAAGGAAAGTAATATTACAAACCTATTTTTTCCATGACTTTCTTCAAAAAAGGATTGAGATAAACAGAGATAACCGATTGAAATAACATCACCGCCTACTTTAAATAAAGCCCAAAAAAGAAGTGGGTCAGGAAAACGCAATAAACGCACATGAAAGAAGAAAAAAAAAACACAATGGACGCCTCGGGACAAGTTTCAAAAAAATCAAGAAAAAGGACAGGAACTTTAAAAATGATAAAGACATAAAGGAATTAAAAAGTCTTTGTCCCTCGGATCGACACGCCAGGTGAAAAGAAAGGAGAGAAAATATTACAAAACACGACCGCCTAATGGGATTTCGCAATAATACACCTGACGCCTGGACGTCACCTCCGAAAGAAAAGCCACGACAAGGAAAATAGGCTAC
This sequence comes from Artemisia annua, assembly GCA_014162995.1. Lineage (NCBI taxonomy): Eukaryota > Viridiplantae > Streptophyta > Magnoliopsida > Asterales > Asteraceae > Artemisia > Artemisia annua. Next base: position 19,667 of record LBNU01037421.1, on the reverse strand, counting down.
GCTCCCAGGACCCATCATAACCTAGACAAAGAATCATAACAGATAACAAGAGTCAATTACATTTCCTTGAAACAGTCAAATACCATAATGGATTCGGGGGACTTGATAGCGTATAGGGCCTTCAACCCAATAAACTAAGGTCCACACTCTTAAACCAAGCCCAATAGCGGCTACAACCCATCGTATTTACACATGGGAAAAGGTCCTAGGCAAGGCTCACACGCCTGACAAAAACCCTCTTCATGCAATGACATTCTTGGGAACGTTTCCGTTCCAACTGGTGCACACATGTCACTACCTCATTCACTATGAGATAGAGCATCAATTATGCGCAGATCCTTCCATGCATCTAGTGAGGCCAAGGACGACACGCCACGTGTGACTCCTTGTCTTCACCATTGGATGTCCACCACATGGACCATCTTGGAAATATGTATGGACTCCCGGGAAGGGTGTGAAACACTAGGGCATCCCTATAAATAGAAGGCTAGTTTTCATAAATGAGCCAACTTAGCTTCACCACACCAACACAGAGTAGATTCTCACATTCCACTCTGGCTACTCCGATTAGTGTCACCCTAGCACGTGACTCCGGGTCCTTACCGACCAAGGGAAAGCAAATCAGATAGCCACCTCAACCCTGCTTTAATTATAGGATTCAAGTCTTACTAAGAACAAAGTCACAATTCTCATTCATAGTAAGTATCCTACCCTAACTATGAGCAAGTAGCTGGAAGATAGGCAATAGAGTATTCGCTATAACATATACACAAAAATCAAAATATAAGTACTTATCTTCAATAAAAGTTGAAACAAACTTTCAAAAACAAACACTATCTAAGGGTTTAGACTTATACCAGTCGTCACAAATAGGCTACATAGCCCTGCAACACATGACTTGTGCTTAATTGATCAGTAACATAGGAAATGAGAATAAGCACAACAAAAATTACCTAAGTGTTAATTTCATTAGATGACAAGGTAAACCTCCCCGACCATAAAAAAAAAGCTAAACCAGCCCGATATATCCAAACATACTACCCTGATACATACCAGGGTCATAAACACTTGTCCATATTATAAAGTAGCAAAACATAGCCTCATACATACTAGGCCTAACCTACTTAACTATTACATAATATTGTTTTGGTACTTGATACATACCAAGTACCCGAATAAATGCAATTTGTATTGAAACAATATCCAACATCCAACAAGGCGTAATACATACTAGCCAAATAAAAGAACAGGTTTTTAAAAGCTTCACAAAGAAGGAAGGATGATCAAGGTGCCTGAGAGGATGATGCTGCAATGGGTCCAAGGTAGGAGACAAAGCCAGGAGGTCTTCGACATCTTAATCCTTGTTGCGGGCAATCTCCGGCATATAAGGCCAAGCCTTTCGGCTCAGGTCAGCTGCCACCTCACCTAAGCATGTTTTTGATGAATTCTTTGGGATAACTTGTGAGCACCATGAGCCATCGCTTTAGGGGCAAAGCCTTATGTAAACTTATAGAAACAAATCAAGCGCTTGATAAGCATCGGTATGTCACTTGAAATTTTTTCCCTCTCTGAACTGTAGAAACCAGCACGATCGTAGTTCAAAAGGTTAGACTCAGCTGTAACACCTAAGTCATTATTCACATCCCTCAGCTCTCCCTGCAACCTGGCAACTTGCTCTTTTAGGGCATCAACTTCATCCCCATGCTTTTTGCGGCCTCAACTTCATTGGCTTTCAACACTTGGAAAGATTTCTCTTTCTCAGTAGTAACCTTGGCGATGGTCTCTTGTAGGTAATAACATTAAATTGTCCTGATATTTTAGTGTCAATTTTCCCATAATATGCTCATCATTTGTTTTGTTTTACTTGAATATATGCTCTTAATTCTTAATATTTCATTTGGCAAATGATAAAAAAATGTACCGAACTTGAAATTTTTGTGATTGTGTTTAGCCAACTATTTTTTTTTCTTATTGTGTGTACTGAACTTTCAAATTTTGATCATTGTGTGTATTTTGTTACCATTTTACCCTTAATTTTTTCAAATTTCAAAGGGTAAAATGGTCATTTTACATGGAATAATAGTAACAAAATACACACAATGATTGAAATTTGAAAGTTCAGTACACACAATAAGAAAAAAAAAATAGTTGGCTACACTCAATCACAAAAAATGTCAAGTTTAATGCATTTTTTTTGTCATTGGCCCTATTTCATTTTCAGGTCATAAATGAGCATAGGAACAAAGAGACGCGGATTTGGAAGATTATTAAAGAAGATATATAAGAGTATGCTAGCTAGATAGAAGTTACGGCGTAGTTCCAATCTCTACTTACGTCGTAACAATGATTTACATTAGAAGACCAAAGTCAACGCAGTTCAAGGTTACGGCGTAACTTCACAACATAGTTACGCCTTATATATGTCCAGACTTAGAAGATTTTTATGGTCAAGATATTCACGCCGTAACCCATTTGCAAGGTTACGACGTAAAAGTGATGAAATTCACTACGAAAGTTTTACGGTCGTAACCCATTTTCAAGGTTAAAATGTAAGTATTTTACAATGGATAAGATCGTCTTAGATACGATAGTTACGGCGTAACCAATTCCTAGGGTTACGCCGTAACTTTGCAGAGGTTATAGATACAAGCCCTAATTCTACAATTTTACAACAACATCCCTACACACAACACCAAGGGACGTAAACGGCTTCCAGAGAGACGATTTTCAGCAGCATACGAAGCATTTCCCAACGGAGAATTCACACCATTACTACATAAGTTTTAGTATTTCATATCAAACATTTGTATTTAATTCAATGTCATTCATTATTATCTTTAACATTGAATTTTTTCACTATTTAATATGATTGGCTAAACACCTTTGGTGTTAGCCTAATTATGAAATTGTTATTACCATGATTTAGTTTTTTCGTTTTCATATCGCTTTATGTGCATATTTTCTTTGCTTATCCATAGACACCCTTGTTTCAGTAGTGTTAATGTTTGGTAGTATCTATAAAGCTAGGAGAATTGACCATCGGACCCTAGACGAGTAGGTTGCGAGTAGTGGTAAGAATTGACCATATGACTACCACTATCTTGTGTGTGAATTGACCATAAGATACCTGCTAAACGAAGATACTTAAGAAGTTAGGGGAAACCTAAGTTCAGAGATGCCGGGTTTCATAAGAATAAGTCTAGATTGTAGCTGGCGCTTAACGACTTAGCATAGGTTATCCACGAACTTTGTCGATCTCATGATGACGGAATAGGAATCTATGTGACACAGGCTAGACGAATTTACCCAAGGAATCTAGTGACATTTACCCCCACATGAAGCGGTAGAAAACATCAATAGGAAAACTTAATTATGGCGTAACAAGTTTAGTAATTAGGTTAGCATATTTCTCCATACTGATTGTTCATTACTTTTAATTTGCTTTCATTTTATTTCATTGCATTAGTTTAATATTAATCAATTCAAAACCCCCTTTTAAATCAGTGACATTAAACATAAATTAGGATCCGCACTCATAGCTCTTGGGACAACCTCGGCTTTACCAATTACTACACTACACATGACCGAGTACACTGCCCGTTAGTGCATAGGTAGACCATAGGTAGATGAGTTAATTATAAATATTAAAACCTAATCTGAAATCCAGCATCAAGTTTTTGACGCCGTTGCCGGGGAGCTATTTTAGGGTTTTTAATTTTAAGTTCTTTTAAATTTCTTTTTTATTTTGATTAATTTTAGAATATGTCAGGTTACAAAACTCGAGGCGCTAAACCTTTCCTGGCCACACCTTACCACAATCCGGAAAAGCAGTTTCGATCTAAGAGAGACAACACCCCTATTTCAGTCCATAACATTTTCTCTTTCTACGAATCAGAGCATTCAGACTTCGATTTCGAATTAAATGAAAAGCCCAACATCGATGTCCTTACCATGGAACAGTACTTGGGTAGGATTAATGAGAACTCCACTAGAGGATTAACCGTACCATCAACCCCAGAAACAGTGAAATTCGAAATCAAAGGACAAAGTATCCAAGAATTACAAAGCAAACAGTTTTCTGGAGACAAAGAAGAAGAAGATGTCCAAGAGCATGTTGAGGAAGTTTTATATATAGTAAGCCTTTTTGGTGTTCCAAATATCTCGCACTATGCTCTTATGCTCAAGGTCTTTCCTATGACCCTCACTGGATCGGCAAAAGGGATGGTTTAGTAGACTTCCTCTCGAATCAAAAGTTACTTGGGATATTTTATGGAAATCATTTGTATAAAATTTTTGTCCGCCTTCTAGAATGACGAACCTTCTTAGGAAACTCACCGGTTTGTGCAAGAAAAGGAAGAGACACTTTACCAAGCTTGGGAAAGATATAACGAACTTCTCTATAGATGTCCCACGCATGATCTGAAAAAACATCAAAAATATAAATCTTTTATAGAGGATTGGACGCCGCGACTCACCAACTTTTGGATTGTCAAAGGCCCATTCCAGGAATGACACCAGATTAAGCTTTACAATCCATCCAAAGGACAGTAGACCACTGTCATAAGTGGCATGTTGAAACAAGATATGGACGTAGGGATAACTTCAAACATAAAGTCATGATGACAATGACTAAGAAGGTCAATGACTATTCGCTAGAGTTTGAGAAAAGAGGGGATGACAGAGAAAAAGGACAAAATGCTCAAAGAAAAGAGGAAGTAAAAAGTATGAGTGCTACAAGAGAAAGACATAACTTAGAGGAGATAGTCTACAAGTACATTGATGAATCCACAAAAAGACAAGCACAAGAGGAAGAAATGTTAAAGAAGTTTGTTGAAAGCACCATTTCATCTCTCAAGGCTCACGATATCGGGATCAAAAATATCGAAATAAAAGTGGAACAATGCACCAAAGCAATTAAAAAATGTCTGGAATAAAAAGATAAAATAGCATAAGGGGGTATAGTCGAAACGATTGAAGAAACGAAATTGGTGACAACTGATGAGGCATCAAAAGAACCAACTACCTTTTCCCAAAAAGTCAAGAGGAGACTTGTGAAGGAACAACTTCTGTGTGATAATCTGAGAACTCTTCCCGTTAATCTACCTTAGTTGATATAATTAAAAATAAATCTAATGATTTCAATGTTTGCAGGAATTAATTAACAAGAAGGGTAGCTTGGAAGAGGTTGCATTAGTGAGGCTCAATGCTAGGTGCTCGGCTATATTGCGGAACAAATTACTTCCAAAGGAGAAAGACCAAGGAAGTTTTACTCTCCCATGTTTAAATTGGTAATCTTAAAATTAGCAATGCACTAGCAGATTTAGGAGCTAGCATTAGCATAATGCCTTATTCTATGTTTACGCGTTTAGGAGTTGGGAGTTTGAAACCTTTCAAAATGGAAATAGAAATGGCCGATAAGTCCATGCAATTCCCTAAGGGAATCATGGAAAATGTGTTGGTGAAAATTGATGGGTTTTTTTTTCAGTAGATTTTGTTATTTTAGAAATCATAGAAGATGAGAAAATCCCGATTAAACTGGGAAGACCTATGCTTGCCACAGCCCACGCTAAAGTTGATGTTTACGGCAAAAGAATATCCTTAGAATTAGGAGGGGAGGAAATTACTTTTAAAGCTAACGAAATTGTATCCGGTCCCTAGAACGGAAATGTTTGTGTAATCAATCAGGTACAGGAGCTTGAAGAATTTGATTTGGAAGATTTTCTGAATAGTGACAAAGTGGTTCAAGGAAATTCTTTTGAGCATGACAATCTCTCGCCAATAGGAAACTTCGACGTTTTTGTGGACTTCGAATCAAAGGACGGGAATGGGGATGGAGGACTTGAACCAAGAACTAAACTTTATGGATATGGTTCCATGGCAGGAGAATAATAGTAACATAAGCATGCAACCAATCCAACCTTGATTTCTTGAAGCAAGCACGAGGATTCACCATCAGAACCTCTACAATTTACAGCTTACGTGCAAATCGGGTTTGTTGATTTTCACCCTTTCATTAACACAAGCTCCCCAATAAATATCATGTCCAAGGAATGTTATAGTAAAATTATGAAAAAGGAATTGGAATATAAGGGGAACAACTTCCTTGGAGTGGCAAGTAATGTTCACGTATTTATTGGAATCCATACATTTCTAGTATATTTTATGATATTTGATAACACAAGTGAGTTTGTGGAAAATGAGTTACAAGGAGTTATTCTAGGAAAACTGTTCAAGGAAGTATCAGGACTTGAGGAAGATGTTATTAAAGGGCTAGTCTGGCTAACAAGTAAAAACAACAAAACTATTTTTAGAATGCCAACATCTGTGGCCAATTTCAAACATTGGACGAAGAAACAGTTAAGCAAGGTCAGACCTCTTCTAGAAATCAGTCAAGAAGATAAAGTCAATGGCTACAATTATGCCTATCAAAAGATTAAATACTTCTACAAGGGGTGCTTAGGACTTGGAGATAAATATAAAAGGGACGAGAAGGTTATTGATTACGTGGACATGCTCGCTTCCACGAGATGACTAATAACCACTTTTGACCGAGGCCTTGAGTATAACTTAAAGACTCGTTAATAAACAAAAGTGCTTTGTCGGGAGACAACCCGACTTATCCTTTTTTTTCCTTTTTATTAGTATAGTTTGGTTTGGCATGTTTTGTTATAACTTTTTGCAGGTATTGAAGGAAGGAGGATGGCTTGGAAAGCACCATAGAGTTACTCACTCCTGGAATTTGTCTCGGAAAGTTTCTACGGCGTAACTCTGTGTTATGGTTACGCCGTAACCATCCTCAGACATCAGCAATTTTGTTTGGTTTAATTACTTACGGCGTAACTCAAGCCATGAGTTTACGTCGTAATCTTCCTCTGTACCAGAAATTTTTTTTAAAATAACTTTGCATTCCATAACCTCGTATTAGTTTTTAAATGAACTTTGTGGGTGTGTTCCGTGTAAACCCTCACGAGACTTCACTCGTCTACTCGGGACACTGAGTGGTTTAAAAGGCTTGTTGCATATGCTAAATGCAACGTGATTCCTATGAAAGTGAGTTAGGATTTTATTTTTTATTTTTTTTCTTGTTGGTAGTGACTTGATTTCAAGGATTTGAAGTTTGCTCGTGGAGGCGAAGTAAAGGCACATCTTTTCAACGTGATCCTTCAACCATATTTGGAGCAAATTTCAGGGGAGTTCTCGTTCCAATTCTACTTTTCTCCTCTTATTATTACATGTTTGCGTACAAAAGAGATTTTGTACATTTCAAGTGGCGGAACGGGAGTAGAATTATAACTTTAACTCTATTGCCCGTTTTTCTAGTTTATTTTGAAAAATTATGTCATTTTGAAAATTTTTAACATGTTTTTCTCAACCGAACTAGAATAGACCTTAGCCGAGCACACTATAATCTTTGATTTCATTAGTGAGGTTTAGCCTTTCATTTTCCCCATATTATTCAAATCCACCAAATATGGAGTGTATCGGTAGTATTATAAACTTTAGAACTTGGCATTTACATCATTTGACTTACTTGGACCACATCTCACTCATACATGCATTTGAGGACTTGAAACTGATATGGAAAATACTTTTATGTGTTAACTTGAGTCTCCCACTAGCTTAGAACATGAAACCTTGATTTAGACCCTTTGATCGTTAAAATACTTTTGTATGTTTAGAAGTGAGTACTTTTTGTATCGGGTCTAAATGGTTGAGTTATAGTCCTTAATAAAATCCAAAAAAGGTTGAGAACTCTCTTAAAATATAGTACGTTGACATATATTAAGGGCTTAATCAGTAGCTCCTTAAAGCTTGGTGAAACGGTCATCTGAAGTGACGTTAAAAACCGGACAATTTTTGACTTTATGTGTAAAATGTGTAAAGTGTTAATATGAACTAATCTAGTTCTATAATCTAATAAATAAACGTCAACGTGTCCGAGTATATCGTTAAGAGTCTAATTAAGTGTTATTTTCTTACCTTAGGTCGTTGGTAGAGGCACGTGATTGTCGGGTTCCTAGGTTGTCCATTTGTTGAGCCGTTCTTGTATTTGTATTTCTTGCCTTTTAAGGCAAGTTCTCACAAACCCTTTTTTACCGTTTTTACGATTTGGGGTGGAAAACATGACTCATGTTTTTATTTGAATCTATTTGATTTGTGAACGGTTGAATCTATTTGAATTGTGAGCCTTTGAATCTATTTGAATTGTGAATTTTTTGAATCTATTTGAATTGTGAACCTTTTGAAGCTATTTGAACATGTGAAACTCTTGAGTCATTTGAAACTTATAAACTTACTTTGAAACTTATGAAACTTGATTTGTATGTTGTTTGATGCTTGAGGACAATACTTCACTAATTTTAGCTCACTATTCCCATGATTCTGGATGAGACATTAGTACTTATGAATAACGCTATTAGGATAAAGCCACTCCTCACTCCACGATTCAGGGTGGATAGTACTAGAAACTTATGCCTATTGTTAGAAGCAACACTAGAAGACGAAACTGATACTTTGAAAACTGATACGGCTGAATGCGTTTAAGTAGTAACCTCGCATAAACACTATAGCATACGTTACTATACTAGATTACTCACATATACACTTTTGACAAACAAATCTTTAAACTATTATGAGAATCATTTTGATACTATTTTGAAACTATTTTGAGAACTATTTTGAGAACTATTCTGTGAAGTATATTGAGAACGATTCTGAAACTATTCTGAGAACTATTTTGAGAACTATTCTGAGAACTATTTTGAGAAACATTTTGGTACTGTGTTGGTACTATTTTTGGAAACTATTTTGGAACTAGTTTTGGTGTACAAATTTCTGTGAAACTCACAAACTATTTTATAGTTGATCATTTTTGTATGCTTTTCAGGTGATCAGGTGAAAGTTTCGAACAATTTCCGCCTTCGGTGGGGTGTGACACAAACCGCGTCCCTACACGCACAAGACAACTGTCACCTAACGTTAGGATATGGTATCTGACATGTGACAGTGAGAGACACACGACAAAGAATATGGGACGGGCACGATTAGGTACGAACCAAGGAGAGAATGCCACGTGTAATTCTTGTCTACCCGTCAGATGATCAACACATGGCCTGTCCACAACCGTTGATAATCGACATGGGGCTTATTCCAGAACCCTAGATACCTCTATAAATAGAGAGGTATCCCACACAAGAGAGGGGATTACTTTCTTCACCTTTTCACAAACTTATTCACACACAGCAAATACACACACTTGGTTTGTTTGAGTGTTTGATGAGGAGAAAAGTGTACCCATTTTCGGGGGTCATTTAAGCCCTAATTCGTGTTAATATAATCAAATATTGCCTTAAATCGTTCCTTTTGTCATTTTAGGTACTTTTGAGAAGAATTCTGGAAAACACATCATTTTGGACGTTTTTGGAGCATAAAGTGAAGAAAACGACAAAGTCTCAAAAGAATGCTGGAAATCCTTCTTGACGGCATCAGAGTCACAAGGTGACGCCGTCAGCCAACCAAGACAAAGGAGTGGATTCAGACTATACGTGACGCCCTAAGAAGAAAATGTGATGTTTACACCTGACGGCGTAAGGTGTTAATAATCCTAGGCCGTCAGGTGTAAAGCTAACAAGTGACGGCCCAGAGCAATTTTACAAGTGACGGCGTCAGAAGTAGATCTAGGCCATCCGAGAACCCTAATGGCGGCGAGCTGACGGCGTCAGAGCGTATAAGCTGATGCCGTCAGAGTGTATTTTCTATATATACTTTTCTATTTTTCATTC
>LBNU01037419.1:50471-81146 GCA_014162995.1 Artemisia annua | reverse complement strand
TTCTCCTCCACCACTGATTTTCAAAACCAAAAAAATACAAAAATATAAATAGTATAAAAGTAGAAAACTTGGGTTAGTTGACTAGCAACTAATTCCGCCCTCTCCTCCAAAACCAGAGATTTTACCTGCTTTCATAAAATATAAAAATACAAAAAGAATCTTCCTCCACCCTTAGACCTAGATTAGAGTAGCCTTTAGCCTAACGAACACTATTCCCTGCGAGAGAACGATCAATCCCCCGGTACTTGCCACTACACTATACTACATCGGTCAGGTACACTGCCTGGTGGGGATTGCAAGCTTCTCGAGATCCCTCGAGAGGTAAAATGTAGTGCGTGTTGCAATCCACGCGCATCATTTGTTATATTGGTTTTGTAAGGTGTCATCATCTATAGAGGAATAAGATGAGTCGGAAAGTACCTCATTTGAGTTATGAGCCATGAGCGCAATGTCGCCGTTCTTTGACTCATCATCGTCCTCTTCATAGTCACTCCAAGCACCGCTTACGAAGGCTTGTTGTGACTTGCTTTTGGGCGGTTTAGGACATTCTCCTATGAGATGACTTGTTTCACCACACCTAAAGCATTTTCTTTCAACCTTTCCTTTCTTATCATCACGGTCTTTCCGAAAGGTTTTCTTATCATCTTTAGGTTGCCTTACAAACTTTCCACGTCTCCGAAAGAACTTCTTGAAGTCTCTAACGGCCATGGCATATTCTTCATCGTCACTATCCGAGCTAGATTCATCATCATCACTTGATTGAACTCTAGCCTTCAAGGCGATGGACTTCACTTTTTCTTTGTTGCCTTTAACTATTTCGGAATCTTTTTCCATTATCATCTCATGAACTTTGAGGTTTCCAATTAGCTCATCAAGTGACATGCTTGAAAGATCCTTTGATTCTTCAATTGCCGTCACTTTTGCTCTCCACTTTGGATGGAGTGCTCTAAGAAATTTCCTGACAAAATTCTTGCTACAAAAAGATTCGTCAAGTGCTTTAAGTGAAGTAATAATAGTGTTAAACCTAGCAAATGCAATATCAATAGTCTCATTTTCGGGAATAACAAATTGTTCATATTGTTGAATTAAAAGATCAATTTTGTTATCCTTAACTTGTGAGTTTCCTTGATGAGTGACTATTAAAGATTGCCAAATGTCTTTGGCGGTTTTACACATAAAAATCCTTTCGTACTCTTTCTTTGGTAAAGCGTTATAAAGCATCATTTTAGCTTCATTATTTTTACAAATCAATTTCTTTTGATCTTCATCTTTAATGTTTGAAACTACATTATCACCATCAACAATGATAAACCACAAATCTATATCTTTAGATTTCACGTAAGTTTCAAATCGGTTTTTCCAATAAATAAAACCGTTTGCTTCAAAAAGTGGTGGTCTTTGCATAGATTGCCCTTCTTTGTAATTTTCAAAATCCATGGATCGTTTCAAGTTTTAAAACACAATATATTTTAAAATCTTGAGTAACGTAGCTCTTGATGCCAATTGTGGAAAACTAGAAGGGGGGTTGAATAGTTTACCTCTTTTTAGCGTTGATTATCTTTTAAAATCTTATTGAAACTTTCGTGTAAACAAAGATTTAGTTTTGAAGATATATCAAACACAATATAAATATATGCAAAGATAAAGAAAGAACAATCAAACCACAACACGATAGTTTATCGTGGTTCGGCTACAAGGACCTCTTTTGTCCTTGCCCTACGTCCACGCCCCGAGTATCCAACTCGAGAGTTTCAAGCACTATCAACAAGCTCCTTTATCCGGCGGAGAAAACCTTACACGTCGCTTATACACGTTTTCCGACACTAAGCTAAATGTCGAGTTCTTTACCAAGGGTACAACCACTCCCGATAGTTCTTTCACAAGGGTACAACAACTCCCTTTACACTTTGTATTTTAAGGCACAAATACTAACCGATCACAACTATAACACACAATGAATATGAAGTATAGACTTAAAGAAATCTACACAATGCTTTAGTTATCAAGACTTGCAACTTCTTGTTGGAAGCTTGAAACTAGAAATGAGTTAGTGAACTTCTTTGCTACAATAAGAAACTTCACAACAATGAAATGGTTAAGGGTTAGATGAATGATAATCTGAATGTGTGTGAAAAAATGATGAGAAGTGATAAAAGAAAAATGCTAGCAAATGGTTTGGTATTTATAGGCAAAGTTCTTTTTGTCCTGGCGGAACCCGCGGAACCCTCACAAGGGTTCCGCCCGTGTATCCCCAGGGTTCCGCCAGATCTGACAGATTGAACCTTTGCCATAAGTTCCAAACCAACCTAAGTCACATCAACTTATTACATGTCATAAACATAACTTGTAGAATAAGGCTTATGGATAGTCAAACACACAACCTAGCCATAAGTATGAAGTGACTTGTGAATGCCATAATACCATGATGTGATGTAACATAATTATGGCATGTAAAACAAAGACAACTTAATGTGTACAACCAAACAAGGTCACATCAAGTTAATGCTAGCCAAACACAACTTTGTGTAAGAAAAACTTATGGTTAGTCAAACACACAATGTTTCCTTAATTGCAAAATGACAACTTACCATAAATGGGATGTGACATTTCTAGTTAAAGAAATATGAAAATGTTGTGTTCTATATGAAAATGTGAAATGTAAAATGTAGCAAAAGAATGATTATGCAAGACTTTAAACTAGAATTATGTTTTACCAAAAACTAAAGTTTAGACTTTGTCGTTAACAAAACTTAGCAAAGATCGTAAAATATAAATAACGTTTTTAGGCGATATTTGTATTAACAGATGGGATAAGTGAGGTCATTTTGTAGGATTTCTGGGATAATTGGGTGATCACATTCAAAGGAGTCGAGGATGAATTGGTGATTGCATTCTCCAATTCTTAGATACTCGGCTGTAGGTCAAAGTTCTTCATTAGTGGGAATTTGTACAGCTTGATCCTCTTGTTGATTGTGTTGTGGTTGATCATGAACTTGTTTATCAGCCATTTTTGATTTTTTGATTCTGAAATGATATGAAAATGGTAAGTATATGGATAAAGGATAACATGTTTTTATTTCACTCTGTCTGTTTTTATATGCTCTGGCATTTCTTTTTCGAGCATATTTCTTTTCTTTTCTTTTCTTTTCTTTTCTTATGCTTTCTTGCTTTTATAGCATAAGCACATGCTCTTTTCTTTTCACATGCGATTTAATTCTCTCTGTCTGTTTTTATTTTCCTCACCAAAAGTTTGTTGATTGTGATACTTTTTCAAAGGATTTTAGGTTAAGATATAACGTTGTTTTATATTGCTGATGCTTTTAAAAGAAACGCTTATCTAACCTTTTTGAAGTTTTTGGGAAAAAGTATCAACTTTTGTTTCAAAATTAAGTAATCTAGGGTAAACTAGAGAACTTGATATGGAAAAACATTTACAAAGATCATTTGATTGCATGAGCGTGAGATTTTTGACAAGTGACCAAACTTTAAACCCTCTATTACGTTGCCTAGTTAAAGGAGTCCATTATCAGCTTTTAGGTGATAACTAATCCTAGTAACTATCTTGAAGATGAGAAGTTCTTAGTTCAATCAAATACAAGTCATCTCAAAAGAGCTTTTGCTGCATAAGTGTGAAATTTCCCTAAACATATCAAAACCTTGAATACTCTAATACGTCGCGTAGCTAAATGGATGCATTATCAGTTTTTAATTGACAACTAGCCTTAATAACCACCTTAAAGATGAGATATTCTTAATTAAGATAGTTTCGAGTCGTTTTAAAACCATTTGAATAAAACAAACTAGAGTAAAATATGTCATTTGGTTGCATGAATTGTTTAAACAAACTTGAAAATTCATAGCTTTGGCAACCAAAACCATGTTTTGAAATTTATCCGTCAAATCCATTCATTCACACAAAGTGCACATTAAGATACAATCATAGTATAGTCTAAGTTACTAATTAAACATATGTATCACACTTACTTATGTCATGTTGAGCTTCAAGAAGACACAAAACCCGACACCATCAAAAGTATCATTGAAAATCAACAAATCATACTGACGTCAGAAAATCTTAGGACTGCATTACATCTTCCTGCAGCTGAACATGGAAACCTTACAGCATATGAACAACTACCGAAAGTAACTCAGCTCAAGGAGTTCTTCATTGAGCTTGGTTATGATCAATTTGCTGACGGTCCAAGCACAATCAAAGTTTTATCAAAATTCAAAAGAAAGTTGCTTCCCGCGAGATGGGCTACACTCTTCTCAATTCTGAACCGGTGCATCACTAGTAAAGAAACGGGAATGGACAGAGGCATTACAACATTACACCAGATCATGCATGGTATAGTGAAACAGTGTCATTTTGATTTTGCAAAGCTGCTATGGGTCGATGTCGTAGATCATGTCAGGAATAAGAACAAAGCATGCATTCCTTTTGCCCGATACTTCAAGCTGATGATTGCTCAATTTATGAGGCAACATCCAGAAATCACAAGGAGGCAAGACAGTCCAATAGCAACAGTGACATACATGCACAGCACAAGTGGTGATTCTATTGTTACCACAAATGCTCCAATGCCGATACCAGAAAGACTGTTGGAACTGGTAAACAAGGAATCAGATGCATATAAGGAGTACATGGAGTTAGTAAATGCTCCTATGGAAAGCTCAAAACCGAGCGGACCTACCCAAGGAGCACTTAGGGTCCACGTAGAGTCTAGAGCCAACGTAGGATCAACTAGGAGAGTCCCAAGCTAAGAAAAGAACAAAACCGGAAGTATGCTAAAGAAGTTGTTAGATAAAGATAATGAAGAGGATGATGAAAATGACAATGTTATTGAACCACAATATGATAAATCTAGGAAAACAAACGAAGGCGAAGATGATGTGGGGAAGGACAAGGAGAATAGTGAACCTTCTAAGGAGAATAAGGATAGTGAGGAGTTTAGGTATAGTGATGATCGTCATGATGACGATGATGATGATGATCAAACGGACGGAGATGACACAATTAGTAAGGAGCCTAGGACGAAGAAGAAGAATGACACCAGTAGGTCTAGGTCCACTGAGCAATACCAGCTCAATCATCCCGTTGCAACCCAAGGCATTCCAACAACAACATCAACAACAACAGCACCAGCAACAACAACAACACACACAACAACTACCCCAATCCCAACTCACATTCCACAACAAACAACAACAACATCATCTCATCTGAAACATATCCCAACAATATCAGCATCCACATTGTTTCAAAGAATACGAGCTGAACCAATACCATTTGTTACAAAAGAATACTTTGATGAAGTATGGGAAAAATACGAGCTGAAATGGAATCAAGATTCACTGCCCAAAGACAAAGTGAGTCACAAGCTGGACCATCATCCTCTAGACGCACTCTATCTCTGGAACGTGTATCAGAACTTATGTTAGATAAGTTTCTAAAAGACAGTGCACTGATTGATGCTCATCCCATTCTTTACAATGGTTTACTGGATCCCGAAGTTCAACCACCTACACCAAGTAAAGCTGACAACCAAATCAAGAACCTCGATCAAACAATCACAAAGCTCAATGCTAAGGCACTAAAAACGGTTCAAAAGTTGTCATCAAAACTACTTGAACTACAAAGTCAATGTCGACCTTAGTCTCGTAGGCGCGAGCAGGATGATCCTGAGGGGGAGAAAAGCGCCAAACGACCTAGAACGTCAACCACCACAACCTTCTATACACATAAACAAGCATCAACTCAACAACAACAACAACAACAACAACAACGCAAGTCAGGTTCACAACAACAAACCGATGAAAATGAAGACGTGAACTTGAATAATGATGAAGTTGAAGTTGAAACTGCACAAGAAGGTGTGGGTAGTGATTATGACGTATGGAACAACATGATTTATCGGGAAGGAGATATTCCCCCAGAGCTCGGGGGATTTGACATTTCAGATGAAGATAATGACGATGATGATGTGTTTGAAGATGTATTAATGGATCCGATACAAACCGATGAACAAATGGAAGATCCTACATCAATAGAACTTGACTTTATGTTCACCAATCTGCATGAAAGAATTGGAATCAACATCAGGGAAGATGATCCACTGGATAAAAGAGTAAGGAGCATCTATGATTCGGTCATTCACAAGTCCAAAAGAGATAGAGATTACATTACAAGACTTGTAGATCTAGAAGTCTCCAAATCTCTCGACGTCTCTATTTCAACAACCACAAAGTTGCATAGAAGAGAATGCTCTCCACTATGGAAACTGATTCCCAGAGTTCCAAGATCTGAAACCGCCCCTTTAGTTCCATACTTCAATGATGACTTCGAATACATGCTCAAAGGTCCCAAAGAACACCAACCCTCAACAATGGAAGTGGCAACATTTGAGGAGATTCCTGAACTGTTTCTGGAAGAGGAAAGATTCCTAGACATCTTCTCCAAAGAAGAAGTTGACCGTGAAAAGTACAACCTCGATGCTTATCTGGGGATTATCAACGTCAATGAAAGATCGAGAGGCTATTATCGATTAAAGCATCTTAGAAGCAAACCTCGTGAAGAAGTCTACTCAAAGCACAGAATCCTCAGATATGTAGAAGTAAACTCTCAGTTTCAACATTCTCATGGATATGTTAAATATCATGTTGTTCGCACAGATAATCAACACTATCACNTCACAACAACAAACCGATGAAAATGAAGACGTGAACTTGAATAATGATGAAGTTGAAGTTGAAACTGCACAAGAAGGTGTGGGTAGTGATTATGACGTATGGAACAACATGATTTATCGGGAAGGAGATATTCCCCCAGAGCTCGGGGGATTTGACATTTCAGATGAAGATAATGACGATGATGATGTGTTTGAAGATGTATTAATGGATCCGATACAAACCGATGAACAAATGGAAGATCCTACATCAATAGAACTTGACTTTATGTTCACCAATCTGCATGAAAGAATTGGAATCAACATCAGGGAAGATGATCCACTGGATAAAAGAGTAAGGAGCATCTATGATTCGGTCATTCACAAGTCCAAAAGAGATAGAGATTACATTACAAGACTTGTAGATCTAGAAGTCTCCAAATCTCTCGACGTCTCTATTTCAACAACCACAAAGTTGCATAGAAGAGAATGCTCTCCACTATGGAAACTGATTCCCAGAGTTCCAAGATCTGAAACCGCCCCTTTAGTTCCATACTTCAATGATGACTTCGAATACATGCTCAAAGGTCCCAAAGAACACCAACCCTCAACAATGGAAGTGGCAACATTTGAGGAGATTCCTGAACTGTTTCTGGAAGAGGAAAGATTCCTAGACATCTTCTCCAAAGAAGAAGTTGACCGTGAAAAGTACAACCTCGATGCTTATCTGGGGATTATCAACGTCAATGAAAGATCGAGAGGCTATTATCGATTAAAGCATCTTAGAAGCAAACCTCGTGAAGAAGTCTACTCAAAGCACAGAATCCTCAGATATGTAGAAGTAAACTCTCAGTTTCAACATTCTCATGGATATGTTAAATATCATGTTGTTCGCACAGATAATCAACACTATCACTTCTCTGAAGCTGACTACGTCAATCTTCATCCTCATGACATTGAAGATATTCTTAAGAGAAGAAGAGACTGTTTCAACGAAAAGGCGATTGATCAAGATGTGATTGAGTCAATTTACATATTCATGAAAGCCTATGTCGTAGTAGCTCACATTGAAGACTTTCAGATGGGAATCGAAAGCTTTCAGAGGAAAGTTAACTTAACTCCTCCGATGTTAGCTTATGTTGGTATTCAGAAGATAAAGAGCTGGACATGTTTCACAAGACCAGGTCTTGGGTTATGTCTAGTCTACAAGACCGATAAGAAGCAGAAAAGATTGTTTAGAGCCGTTGAAGTAGCAAAGTTTTCCTCAGGCACCTTGATGTGGATTCTGAAGAAACTTAAAAGAATTAAGAAGAAGGTGGAAAGACTAAAGATTGAGATGACTTCAAGAAATCATCAGATGTTGTCAAGAGTTGTGAATGTGATTGCAGAAAGGCTAACTCTTCGAGCTTCATGGAGAAGAATGGAACAAAGAATCGGAAGTCGAAGCTGGCCTGACAAGAAGCCCATAAATAGAAGACCCGAATGATCCACCCTTAGGGGGAGATTGTTGCACCTAGAAAAGTGTAGCTCATTTGTCTAGGGACTTCTATTTATCATTTGTAACAGTATAGGGTACTATTGTGTAAGTTGATAGTGATGCGACAGCATGTAACTATTGTATGTCTTTGACTCCTCCCAAACTAACCAGTCAACCAGGGGTGGTCAACAAGTCAAATATGAGAGAGGAGAGATCAATTTATGATCCGGTGCAAGCACAGTGTATTCTCGGGTCGTTATGTCCCAGCGAGATTGAAATTGTATTTGGAAAATGTTCAAGGGATTCAGTGATTGGGAATAGTAACAAATAATGATTTGGATTTAATTACACTACTGATTAATTGATATTCAGATAAATAAACAGTATAAACAGTTACAAGATTACAGATATAAATAAACGTAAACCAAATTAAAATCAAATACGACTACGAACAGATAAAAAGGAGAGATTTGAACAAATTTAAACTAGAGGGGGTGAAAATGAAATTTTTACAAACTAGAGGGGGTGAAAATGAAATCTTGATTATTTTATTATTTAATATTAATTATTAATTAAAAACTATTTAATTACTAATTTAAACTAATTTAAATTACTAATAATACTAAAATAACTTAGATAATTATGAAATTTTTTTATAAAACTAATTAAAAAGTTTATAAAAATTATAATTAAACTATTTTACTAATTATTTACTTAATTATTAATTAAAAGCTAATTAAACTAGATTAATTAAGAAAATAGCAAATGAACAGTAACAATTATGAAACTATTTTCTAAAAATACTTTATAATATATAAAACCTAAGAAAAATATAATAAAATACTAGTGTTTAATAAAAATTAATAAAACTATTTAATTAACTAATATTACTTAATTATTATTTAAACTAATAATAATTATAATAAATACTAAATGAAAAGAGAGAAATCTGAAAAATTTTATATAAATACTATAAGATAATAGGAACTTAAGAAAAATATAAAATTGAAAAATGCTTTTTGAAAAAGCTGAAAAATAAGCCAAATGGCTTAAATAGAAGCTATCACTTTTTTTAAAAGTGATGTTTTTGTGATTTTTCTTTTACAAATCTATTTTACTATTGAAAATGACCAACTTTTATAAAAACAAACTTTATAGAACTTAAAAATGAGCAGTGTGTGGGCTTATTAGCTTAACAGATGAATTTTAAGCTTGGAAATGAGATTTTAAGCTCATAATAAGTCACAAGGTGCTCACAAGCTAGAAAATAAGATGCAAACAACTTAAGTATACTGGGAATGAGCTAGAACAAGCAAAAAATTACACTAATAAGCTATATTAATCAAATAAGCAAATCCAATATGCCACAGATCCAAACAGGCTCTAAGACCAACTAACAAGCATGATTTTAAGCTTATACAATAAGCTCAAGACATAATTGAGCTTGGAATCAATGAGTCCACTCAGTAGGCTTTCCAAAAAGCCTACAAGCTCAGAAGAAGCTTGTATGTGGAGCAATTTAGAGGCCTGAGAAAATGGTGCAAAACACAGAATAGGTTCAGTGTGCACAGGTCAAAAAGCTATGTGCCAAATAAGCTAAATAATGCAAATCACAAGTAAATACAAACAAGTACTAACTTAGGCAACCATGATCAAACAATAATCACAATTCCAGCACAAGAATCACACATGAACATGAAATCAACAAGCTTAGCTAAAACTGAGTAGCAGCAAAAACAAGTCCAAAATGGCACTTTGAGGGCACAATAAGCTGAGCAAGTAAGCAATTAATAGCAAACTAAGAATAAAACTGATAAGACAACTTAAGTGGCTACACAAATCACTAATTTTCAAGAAAAATGGCCAATAGATGAGCAAGATTTGGCTATGGGAAAAAATGGTCAACTGGTGGTACAGGGCAAGTAAAAGCTCAACAGGGTGATTTTGAGCTTATGTTTCTGTGAGCAAACTAGATTAAAAATCCAAATCTCTTTTTGAAATAGGTAAACAGGCAACCAAAGATCATATAACAACTCTTGTTAGCTATTTCCAATCTCTCTTCAACCCTGTGCATCACTTAGAAAATTTGTCCATTTAACTGCTATGGACTTTTGACTTTTTGAGATTTTTCAAAAGCTTTGACTTTTATGAGGTTAGGATTGATCCTTATGAGTGATTATGATATGTTAAGTTATAATGAGCCTAAATCTATCAATCTTAACAATGTTTACAGCTAAATGATGATTTGATACCTAAGAATCCTAACAGTGCATAAGAATTATTAGATTGCAAGTGATTTTGACTATTACTCAAACAACCAATGTTTTTAAGACTCAAAAAGTACCAAATGAACCTAAATTGACATGTAGGAACAACAAGTAGCAACTAGAACACCCTGGTGCTCAGTGTAACACACAGATCCAAACACCCCTAAACTTAGCAGTTTCACTATCTTTTTGTGTTTTAAGCTTATATTACCCAATCTCTTGATCAAATAGTGATACTTAACTATGTTTGCTGCTAAATAAACAGTAAAAACACAACAAGAACAACAAGAACTCACTATGCAATTATGGGCTAATCTAGGCAGTTGGCTAAGCAATAGCTGTGACAATGATGTCAAATGACCAAGTAAGGCACACAAGCAACTATACTAATCTAATATGATAAATAAGCTCAGGACAAACAGGTAGGAACATATATAAGCAGTGATTTAGCTATGCTACAGAGATAAGCCGAAATGGAAAATGTTCTTACAAAAGGCTCCAAGCTAAACTGAAGTACCCAAGGTCCAAAACATTTATCCTATAGCTTCCCAAGAAGCACTAAACCAAGGCCATCCATTATACACCCTGCTCCAGCCATCATCATCTTCAAACCTGTTTTTTTTTTCACTGATTTTCTCTTCTTTTTTTTTTCTTATCCTAGACTGTTGTAAATTGTTTGAAAGCTTTAAGAAGCTTATAAGTGAGCTTAAAGGAGCTTAAACAACCACTGAATAACAATCTTCAATATCATTAAGCTAAAATGAGAATTTTAGGTAAAATTGCACAAAGAGAATTTTAATGAAGAAAGCTTGAATTAATACTTAAAATTAGTCTGAAATACACTGGAAATACTTAATACAACATTTGTAAACTAAAAATTACACTGGAATTGAGAAATTTATGAATTTCGACACTAAAATTTTACTAAAAACTACCACACTTCTTCACAGCTTCACTTGCCCTTTTATACTTGAAAATTAGGGTTCCTTGGACTCTTGTGAGCATATCCCAGCATTAACTTGACCATTGGATGCCTCAAGTTTAATCCTAGCCTTCCACGTATTTTTGGCGCCAAAAAGAAATATAGCAATTTGCACTGTGTGATTGCAAGAGGGGGTGGTGCATTTATTGTGGAGGTGATGTTAGGTGGGTATGGTGGAGTGGGCGGTGGAGAAGTGACTGGCAAGTGGGGTGGTTTTGCAGAGGTGGTTTTGGGTGAGGGAGGTGGTATTGGAGGAAAGGGATGGTTTGACTGTGGTTTTGACCGGGGTTTATAATAAAAAGGGATGGGGCTTGGTGGGCTGGTTGGGTGATTGGGCCAAAGGAAATAAAAGGGGTGGGCTGGTTGTGTTTGTTAGTGGGTTGGATTTTGGGTTTGGGTTGGGTTTATTAGTAAATAAAGGAGTCCGTTTGGTTTTAAGCTTAACAAAGCACAAGGACCAATTATGTAATTAGCCGAAAGTTGAGGGTGGGGTTTTGGCAATTTTCCAAATTTATCAGAGGGATGATATTTGCCAAGTTTGAATAACCCAAGGACCATAAGTGTAAATTCTCCAAATTTGAATTCCCAGGGACCATTTCTGCCAAACTTGAAACTTCAGGGACCAAACTTGTAAACTTTTGAAACTTTTCACCAAAGGACTAATTGTGACAGCTTGTGATTTCCAAAGGACCTTTAATGATTATTTTCCAAAATTGAACTCCCAGGGGCTAGTTTTGTCAAATCTGAAAGTGCAGGGACCAAATTTGCAAACTTTTGAAACTTATTACCTACAGACCATTTTTGATAACTTTTGACTTTTAAAGGACTTGGGTTGACTTTTCTTCCAAAACAAATGCTTAGGGACTGATTGTAACATCTGGTAATTTTCCTAAAAACCTAATCCTAGCCAAACTTCTATTTTTAGAGCCTGAAACGTTTTAAAACTTTAAAGCATGCTAAATTTGATTTGAAGAGCGTGAGATATATTAGGAACGAGAATTTATTTGTAGACTAGCTCAGCACAACCTAGAAAAACTCGAATTTATTTCACTTGCCTAATTATTTGATTTATTATGAGTTTGAGAAAACTATGAAGTTTATGCTTGATTTTATTGGAAAAACTATTTCGAGAACGATGGCGCAAGTTTTATAATTTTTCGAGTCCGTTTGCTATGTCATTTGAGTCCCGAACCGTTTTATGAAGGAGATTAGCTAAAAACCCCACCCTTAGGCTTCACCTATAAATACCCCATACCCTCATAACACTCCCTTCTTTCTCACTCTAAAAACACACACACAAATTTCCTTCTCTCTCTTCCCTCTCTCTCTACAACCGGCGACCACACCATCACCGCCGGCGTTCGCCATTTTCCGGCCACCGGAAAATTTTCCGGCCACCCACCATTACACCACCTATCCCCGTTGATAGATCGGGACATCCCCGACTCATCCCCGCAACCCGTTTCACCTCAAAACCACACACGCGCCCTAGATCTTGAATTTAGACCGCGACCCACCAACTTTTCCGGCCAAAATCATTTTTCCGACGAGCTCTTGGGTAACCGAGCCTTCCTCCACTCTTTTCCTCACGTTTTCTTTTATAAAAACCCATTTAAACCTAAACCCTAATTTCGTTTTTAATTAAATCCGATTTATTATTAATAAATTTTTAATAAAAACGTTTTTAAATAAGGTTTTAATATAAAAATCGTGTGGAACCTTGTTCTTGACTCGTTTTGGTCGCGACTCGGTTGACTCACCGAGTCAACTCGGTTGACTCGGTGAGGTTTTGATTTATTTATTGTTTGGGTCGAGTTGGGTAGCGAGTGGAATGTATATTTTTGTTGTTTGAAATTATTTTGGGTCCGTTTGGTTGTGTTTGTGGTTCGGCAGCCGTGACCCACCACCACCGAACCATGGTGGTGGTGGTGGGTGGCATATTTTGTTGTTGGTGGATGTTATTAGTCACTTGGGTTAATTAGTATTTGGTTTTGGATGTGTTTTGGTTAAGCCGAAGGTGTAAGCGAAATGTATTTGGTTTGGTTTTGTGGTATAATAGGTTAGTGACGGGTTTAGGATAGATTTGGTATTTTGGTGAAGCGAGATATGGGATTGTGAAGTGTTGTTTTATTGTTGTCGGGATACGGTTTAGTCTCGGATGGTTATTGTTACTATTATAACCTTATTATTATTATTATTAGTTTTAAACGGTAAATATTAATACGGAATAATAACTATGAAATTAAAATATAAAATTGTTAAAGTTAACTTAATTTGGATGACGGACTTGGTATCCGCTTTGATGACTTATATTATGACTTGTGAACTTGTATTGGACGTATTGGATTTGCGGCTATGGTTATTTGGACTTATGGACCCTTTGGTACACGAGACGGTAGGGTACGTTAGGCCCTTAAAGATCTTAACGTACCTGGAACCCGAACTATACGAAATGGTCGATAAACCTAAACAACTAATGGACAACGTGAATGATATATCCAATCATATTAATATCTACACTTATATTATTATTAACATTATTTATATTTAAAAGAGTCGTTGACTCGGGAAATGCTTTATAAACGGGCAGGTCATGCCGAAATTTACTAAATACATAAATATATTTTATTACTATATTTTAACAAATATAATCTTATTATATTTTGGGAAATGGGTAATACCGAGACTACTAGGAATTGTTGTCTTTCTTTCGTGTCTTTTATTCTTTTCTGTTCTTCCTTTCTTTTGACGAGTATTCTTCGAGTCTTTCTTGTTTTCTCATGTGTTTTAAGGTTCGCCGACATGTTCTTTTCTATCTTTCTTCCACACGAGACTACTTTTGGAAAATGTTTCTTTTTAAACGCCATCATCTTTTATAAAACTTCATTCAAGCATTAACTATTAAAGTATTCGAGTACTATTGCTGAGTTATGATATTTATATGATTAGGTTGTGCTGAGGATTGTCTACTGTGAGGCGTACTTGTTTGGTTGATATATATATCTCGTTACCTGCTGTTGATTAAGGTGTGATTCATAGCCCCACTTTTTATCTTTTAAATGTTTATAAACCCATGGGGTGAGATACATGCTTTAAATGTTTTCTGAGCACAAGTATTTTTGGTATGCTTTCCTGATTGGTATGCTTTCCTGACGATGTGCTAAGTAGCTCTGCCTTGCCTATGCAAGACCCTCAGATCATGAACCATTAATCACTTGCGAGTGAACGCGAATATAGGGATATAGCGCTATAGGAATTGACCCTCCCACTCCTTTTGCTAGATAGGCAAATTGTGGTGTACTATATTCGATTTGTCGAGTAAATGGCAAGTGCTCGACCTTGAGGGCATTGTTATACTATGAAATTCCGCGGTTATATTGATATTATGATTGTGGTTAACGTTTGCGTGTCATGAGCTTAGCATCATCAACAATGTTATATGCACAGGGATGCCTCTATACATTGGTTGTTATCTTGATTACCCGATATTAGCATATGTTGCTCATATCTTATGATTAAACCTTGTGCTCAACTTTATATTTTAAACCTATGGATTACACTCAACCTTTGTGTTGACTTTTTAAGCATGTATTTTCAGGTAATGATGTTTAGCTTGGCATGATGATATAATGGGCGTGGAGGAGTGGCATTGGCTGGAGTGGTATTCTGTCACGGCAGCTTAACTACTTTACTACCCTATTTTTACATGTCATTCGTCAAACCTTTTGTGTCTTTTACATTTCCGCTGCTATACTTTGTTTATTTTTCCGCTGCAAACTCTATTTACTTTTCCGCTGCAACTTTTATATAAAGAGTACTTGTACTCTAAATGGTTTATAAATCGAATGATATGTTTTGGTCACATTTTAAACGTCCCGAGTTGTGGTCGTTTACTATAAATGTGCCTGGTTTCTATTTTCGTAATACCCCCAGCACTGTAGCTGCCATATTTGAGTTGGGGGTGTTACACTGATTTTGTCAAGTTTTGAAAGTTGAAGGACTGAAACTGCCAATTATGCAAACTTTGTTCGTTTTTCATCTGTTTTCAATCATTTTGCACCTGAAACATATAAAACAAAATCCTGGGATATTTTCTGTATTTTAAGGCATTTCTGAGTGTTTTTAAATGTTTTTGCAGTTCAGACTGGACAAAAATAATGAGTATTTACACACTCATCAGGCTTGTATACGTGCGATAGTATGCTTGTGCATAACGTATGGGTATAAATACCCCTCACCTCATTGTTGTGAGGTGTGTGTTCCTCTCATAATAAAATGCAAAAGTTTCTTATGTTCCTCTCTCTTCTCTAAAGTGCTCACACCCACTTTATCTATCTTAGATTATATTTGTAGTTGTGATATATTTAGGACAACATGAATAATTATATGTGGATGTCCATACAACCCATAATAGGCCCACGGCCCATGTTAGCTATTAGGGTTTTACCCTAATGTTTGTCTATATATACTCTTTGTAAATCTCCTAGTTAATGATCAATTGAAGAATACTTTCATTCCCCTATTATTGTTCACAATATTTTATGAGCACACTCTAAAATTTTGATTTTTTTAATTCTCGATTCTCCCCGTATGTCCTCAGCTCCTTTTATATTTATTATTCGTATTATTTTGTAGTCAACAATAAGGCTTCCTTATTCATGGGTCATCTCCTATAATATGCTAATAATGTTTATTATAATGTTTACTGCATGGGTCATATCCTATACTATGTACGAATATTTTCCCTATCATTCGTATAGGATAGATGAAATTCATATGTAGTTTTTTTTAATGTATTACAGTATCACATGCACACATTTTTTATTGTATGTTTTGTGTTAAAGTTATAGTGAAAGTGTTAATTATAATTGTGGTGGCTCTTTGTTTATCATTGGTGATGAATATCTTATATTACTTTCTTTCTTGTTGTTACTCCATCTAAATTGAAAACAGCAATATATATAATTTGTAGTATATTGATTGCACAACTTATTATTATGACACATCTATCTCTTGTTTGTATGATTTTATAACTTTTGTTTACGGAGTTTATTTTTCTTCATAATAGTGGTTGGTTATTAAAATGATACCATATAACTTATAAAAATAAATAAACAAAATAAATTAGATCTTTGGACACTTGCTACGATATAAATTAATGGGGTCGTATGTGCAACAACCCGTAAGAAAGTTATTTGTACAATGTAAATGCTTATAGGATCATAGGTATTATGAGTTTGTTACTATGGCATAATGTAATGATAAATTATTGATCCATGATCGAATCATAAATGATAAATGTGTCCTAAACTTATGAATAAGTCATGAGAGGTTTTTACTCCATGTTTTTTTTTTCTTAGCCACCATTTATCACATGGACATATTAACACAATTTATCATCTGGAGACTTTGTGATTTGTTAAAAATAAAGAAAAATCTATATACTAAATATGATAATGGTATCTTAGCATGAAGTTTATAATTTAACTTGCAAAGCTTTGGTATGGTCTTGGAATTGATTAATTTTGTTTTTTTATCTTGGTCGGAATTCATAGTGATGCATTTGTTGTAAATCTGCTAAGTTTAATGCTCATAGAACTTAAGTTTTATACGTTGTCGGTTATATAAATTTGATGCATTTGATATTAATTTGGACTAATATTATGTTATGTGTGATAGGCATGATTATTCATTAGATAGTTGAATACACATTATAATAATTATTATCTTGATATGCACACAATTATTTATAATTTGCCAAAATGCATGCTAGTTAAATATCAAGTTATAATTGAATTTGACACTTATGCAAGTAACATGTCTCATCGAACTTGATCATAAATTTGAGTATACCTTGCTTTATTTATGTGTTATACGTTGCATTTTCAAGAGTTTTCTTTTGTGGCTTGTAGTTATTAAAAATAATCGTGGCTTGTTCTTTAAATGTCAATAGTCTCTGAAGCATATTTCAAACATGAACTGTAAGAAATAAATGTATATTGGTTGCTTGAGGATATATGAAGACACATATTTGTTTATATGATGTTTAATATGTGGTTTTATTTGTTTATGAGACACTATGATAAGTAATCAATGGGGTATATATCTATCTATTTAGAAGATCATACAACTTTTACTGGTACAAAGATGTGTTTCTTGCTTGATGATGTTGTAGGCTGACGTAGTATTATATTACACTATGTAAAAGCTATGAAAGAGCTTATAAGATTTTGATTGGAGAAATGTGATGTTGTATTAAAATCTCCATATTATTTGATGATTACATAGAAATTGCAATCTAAGCACATGTGGTCATAAACTAGAGTTTATGAGCCAGGATTATTTTATTGAGTGGCATGACCGGTTGGACCATCTCAGGTCAATGATGATGCGAATGTATAGAAGAACCATAAGTTTCTTCAAAGATAGATTTGATCGTTCTCAATGAAATGGAAGTTAATTGTTCATATATCACCACTATACATATAAAGTTTTGGAAAGAATATAACGGGGATGTATGTAGGCCTATACATCCGCCATGTGGATCATTTTGAGTTTTAAAATCGATGCATCGTCAAAATGATCATCAAATACACAACTTAAAGTTAGCGTGATTAGTGGCTCTACTTATAAAATGCGAGCACTGTTTTCCAAATTAAATCATTGAGAATGGTAGTGAATACTTCCAAGTATTGGGCGATTATTGGAATAAGTGTTGAACATAAAAGTAGCCCATGTTCATACGCGAATTGCTTTTGTTGAAACGTTTATAAAACGTATTCAGTTGATTGCAAAGCCAATAATATTATGAGAACAAAACTTTTAGTTTATAGGGCATGTTATGATATATGAATTAGCATCTTGCCAGCAATCTGTAATGAATCCTCCCCGTTAGAATGGTTTTGGTAACAAATCATATTTCCCATGTGAGATTTTGTAATTGTGTGATATATAGTAAATCCACCACAACACACAAAATGGGATGTTTAAATTGATAATTCATTTAGGGGGAGAGAATGAGCAGCGAGAAACTTGGAATGAATTATGGTATAATGTTGATCCTCACACTAATGAATATGAACTTAAAGTTCAAGGGACAAATAACATTCCAGATCTAGTAAATGCCAGACATATTTAGTGACCTAAAGAAGTGACTGGATCATATATACGCTGCTAGTGCTCCAATTAGAATGTATGTCCCACAAGTAAAACCAATGATTCGTAGTAAGTCTATGGCACGTCTGCAACGTGATATACTAATCGATTCCAAATAAAAGTCCTCGATTGAAGTGATAAAATGGAGAAAGAAAATTAAGATGGTCGAATCGAGGTAATAACGACCCCATATTAGTCTCCTAAAGAGATACTAGACATGAAGGTAACTGATAAACCCTGGGTACATGAAAAACTATGAGATCTCAATAAATGATATAATGTCTAGTATAATATGGAATCGAAAAGAATTCAATCGATGTCGATAGTACTATTATATATGATTCTGTAAATAAATAAGATAGCGTTATAATCATTGTGAGGATCATGGAAGAATACCTGCAGGAAGTGTATAAGTATAAATGAATGGCCAAAAGAAGTAAAGACGCAAAGAGCTAATGAAAAATTAAAGTCTCTTGTGACGAGACATGGTTACTGGGACTTGAAGTCCGTACATATGAATTATTGGATATGCATTGGTTTTTATGAGAAAATGAAATGAAATTATGCATAAGGTACAAGTGATGGCACACGTATATTTTCTCAAGGACTTGTAAATGATCATGGAGATGCATGTTCACATGTGGTGGATCCAATAATGTATTTTAATATTGTATAAGTCTGGCAATATAAGAAATAAGTATGCGTCTAACATAATAATACAAGAGCTCGTTTGATGTTGAGATTCCTTAAGGAATATAGAATGCATAAATCACATGTTATGATTTAAAATTCTCGAGAATAGTAATTGATCAAATTGAACAAATCAATGGAATGGAATAATGTAAATGTTTCGATATCTTTAAGGTACAAGAAATATGGGTTTATATTTTACTAACCCATCAAAACAAGTTTAGTTAGTTTTACTAATGCAGGATATATGTCTGGTCCTAACAATGGTCGGTCTTAAAGTGGATACATACTCACGAGTGATGGTAGTGAAATTTGATGGCGTTCGGCAAAGCAAACAATCGCGGATAGTTCATCCAGCCATTTAGAAATTCTGGTAAGGAGGCACCAACAGTTTTGCATGAAGATAATGTAGCATGCATTGCTTAATTCAAGGAAGGTTACATCAAAGGCGTCAAGACAAAACGTATTTTTCCAAAGTTCTTTTCGAATCATAACTTACAAAAGAATGGTGATATTATTGTTCAACAAGTTCATTCAGGTGACAATTTGGTGGATGTATTTACCAAGGCACTTCTACCTCAACATTTAGGACATTGAACCACAACATTGGAATGCACCTACTCAAAAAGCTCAATGATGCAGTCATCAGAGGGAGATAATACACGCTGCACTCTTTTTCCCTTAGTCATGGTTTTGTCCCACTGGGTTTTCCTGACAAGGTTTTTAACGAAGCAACATTCTCTAAGCGTTTTAACAATATGGACATCCAAGAGGGAGTGTTATGAATAGGGGTGTCAGTAGGGTCGGGTTAACCCGAACCCGAACCCAAACCCGATAAGGCTAATCAGGTCGGGTCTAATCGGGTCAAAAAATCTAGTCAGGTTGTTTTGACCCGAACCCGATAACCCGATAGTGTTATCGGGTCGGGTTAGGGTTAAATAAATAATGTTATCGGGTTATCGGGTCAACCCGATAAGACCCGACAATCACTTATTGCTTTTTTAGTTATTACTAGTACTTTTTAGAGCCCAATGTCTATGTTTGTAGTATGTTTAGTATCATGTATATATAGTTTGAGATTGAGATAGAATCCTCTAAAGACATGTTGACTGTGTTGGATGATACAGTATATATAGTGATTTTATTTTGAATGACCAGGCATATCACAACTGCCTTTTGGTCCCATTTACCTAGAGGTGGCAATTTGTGTCCAAAATCAAAAAAATGGGCTAAATGGACAAAATTTTAAAAGATTTGGGTACATTTGGACCCCCTCTTTTTTTTTAAATGGACATATATTGCCCATTTAGAAGTTAAATGGGTATAATGGACACATGTTTTTCTCTCAATTGAAGAACATTAAATTGTTGTTAATGAAAAACTTATGGATATAGTATATTTTGTTACTTAAAAATAAATGAGGTGTTACGTTTGAGGAATTTTTTAAAGCGATTCGTATAATATGCGTCCGTTTGGCCCGCGTCCATTTAGCCCGTTGCCCGTTTAGCCCATAGCCCATTTAGCCCGTTGCCCGTTTAGCCCGTAGCCCGTGCCCGCCCGGCCCGCCCGTTTTGCCACCTCTACATTTACCTTACCAAATCTTGACAGACTATTAGGTCTTTTAACTCCTTGTGCATTTGTAGGTTCAAATATTAATCATATAACTGACGGATTACAATGTTGTAAGCATTTAATATATGATACATAGGCAACAGCTCCTTGGTCTAGCAATATCGCGTGAATGGGCAACTAAGGCCCCCTCATCCATTTTAACGAGGGCTGCAACGAATATTCAAACTAAGTAAAGCGTCAGCTGGATTATTGATGTTTTTTACTAGTGTTACTTAATCGGGTCACCCAATAACCCGAATCACCCGACCCGACATAACCCGACCCGAATCCCACACGAACCCGATAACCCCGATTACATATCGGGTCGGGTTGCGGGTGACTTTTAAAAACTCAAAACCCGACTCAACCCGACCTGACAAACCCGATAACCCCGATAACCCGACCCGATAACACCCCTAGTTATGAATAATTATATGTGGATGTCCATACAGCCCATAATAGGCCCACGGTTCATGTTAGCTATTAGGGTTTTGCTCTAATGTTTGTCTATATATACTCTTTGTAAATCTCCTAGTTAATGATCAATTGAAGAATACTTTCATTCCCTCTATTATTATTCACAACATGGGTAAGTTTATAAGAGTAATTGGGTAAGTTTATAAATGTTGAGGTTTGAAAAACATGAGGTGGCGAACTGATGATGCTATAAACTTGTAAAGTTTATAGTATTAGAGATGCTCTTAAAACGACAATTTCAATTCGTTGAGATTCCGTTTCGACATTGAGAAATGCACGTGAATATATCCATTCCGTTAGGTTATGCATAGAAAATGATTTGCTTTCTATATATGCAGATCAATGCTTCGGTTTAATTTCATTGAAGGCGGAATTCACTTTCATTTGTGTTAACTTGAAATGAATATGATTTAATTTACGCTCGATCTCTCTAAATATTGTTTATGTGTTGTTGAGTTTATACTGTTTTACCCAAAAACACGTATCTCCATATGGTTCTTAGTGTTCTTACCATGTGGAAGTTTAAAAAACAATTAATCTGTTGATTAAACGCACTATGCATTAATTAACACTGCTTATAAAGTTTTGTGATAACTTGACTATTTATTGATTATCAACATAACTTGCATTCCTAGACGATCCGCGATTGCGGGCGACCATTAATTCCTCGATTGTCTAGTTGAAAGTGAAATATAAACGCATATTGATTCCTCAATTAATCTGTTGATTAAACGTACTATGCATTAATTAACACTGCTTATAAAGTTTTGTGATAACTTGACTATTTATTGATTATCAACATAACTTGCATTCCTAGACGATCCGCGATTGCGGGCGACCATTAATTCCTCGATTGTCTAGTTGAAAGTGAAATATAAACGCATATTGATAATAAAATATTCGGTTAAAATCTTTTAAGAGTTAAAAAAAATGTAGAAATATTATAATATATTCAAAACATTATTCTTTTAACGGGGATGACATATTTGCTTTCTAGTAACTAGTAAGCGGAAAAAAATCAGCATTGGTGATCTCTTTTCCTTAGTTGATCAAGTGTCGATCGATCATACTATCTAAAGCCCAACCGAGTTATATTTAAACACAGCCTTTGGTTCCTTTGGCGTCCAAGGAATGACATGGTTTCAACTCAAAGCGTCCAAAAAAGGCCTAAAACTCATTGATATCAAACTCCATTTTTACACTTGAAATTCGAATAGTAAGAATTCTTCTTTAAATGAATAGAGTGGTTTGATTTTGCAATCTTTGTAACACCATATCGTATCTAATTATCATTTCCTAGCTTCGTGCTAGGTGTTTAATCTAGCTAGTTACCGTTTTAAAAAGAGCTTTCTTGTAGCCGGAATTTTTTTTGCAGACAACTAGCTTGATAACCTTGATTATATCAAGTTCCGCTTGCACGATCATTCGAGTCCATTTAAGAAGTTTTTTTACATCTAGCAGAAATTCAAAAGAAAAAAAATAAAATTTACATCGTCACCAATACGTATTTACAAAAGTATTACACAGACACAACAACTAGAATAGTTTTCATCTATTGAAGATTTGGCAATAACGACACAGATGAAGCATTTTTTCAACTTGAACTAGCTCCAGTATGTATCTCCAAAATCGCGAAAATAAAACAAAATTAAACATCACTATATATATGATAAATTTACTTTCTAATCACGCCGGGTGATCAAATGGAAGCGATGAAACTACCGAAGAATCCAATAGATTGCGGTGAACAAACCCATAATTCCGAAGAACTTGATTATCAGCAAAGTTCAAAGCCTTGTCCATACCATTCCTACAACTCTCTCCGGTAAACACCGGGTTATGTTTCCCACTACACGGCTGACAACCGGCAAAATGAGTCACAAAAGGCCTTCTCCAACTCCCAAACTCATTACCCGCGTCTTTCAAAGACGGTTCTCGTAACAAGCCATATGTTTCACTCACTTTCTCAGCATGGCGCCTTCGCAACATTCCCTCTCTCGTCTCGACCTCCAAATATCGCTCGGTAATATTTTTTAAAGTGTCAACAATGCCTGTCCAGTACCCTTCCAGATAATATCTAGTCTCAATGAGCATCTTTTTACCAAACGAATCACTTTGTTTCTTCCAGATCAAGTAAGCCAAAGCCGTCTGATCGGTAGGCCCATGCTTGAACTCGTCTAATAATATTTTAGTCCACTTGTCGAAATTAGGTGACCGTGGTCCCATGTCAGCCCACATATCTAACAAATCGAGAGACCATTGACAGTTTCTAATTAGAAATGACCCATCATTTAGCCCTAGCCAGCTTTTCTTCTCATATACCTCGATCGGCCAACCATGAAGGACGAAATTATAACCTTCGTACTGAAGAAACGGGATCTTGTACTCCATGTCCGTGATCACAGTGTCTTCATCTAGCCACCAAATCCACTCGGCTTCAGGATGCGCCACCATTGTAGCCCGAACTGCTGGAAGCTTTCCCCAACCCCCAGGCATATTGGGGTCAAGTTTCACATTGTTGTAAAAGATATCGTACCCATGAATACGACAGTAATCAACTTTGTTACGATAAGTCCTCAACAATATATGGTCTCCGGAGGGACCAGTGCATGGTGTAGATTGTGAGCCAGTTATGATAAATACTCGGTCATGTGATTTGGGTTTGAATGAAGGATGTAGCTCAAGCCATACTTGTCTTTTCTGGTCCCAATTTTTTATGGATTCGTCGATGGTGTAGCCAAAATTTGGGTCATCGTAGAAAGTGGAGGCAGGTGGGTCGGATTGGAGGTTGAAGGCGGGATCAGGTTTGTCACATTGGCAGGATTCAGGCATGGGACGAGAGAAAATGAAGATTGGGTCGATAGTTGAAACCGAGAAGAATGCCCAGAGGAGCAATGACCCGAATACAACTCCAGCGAGGAAGATGGTGGGCCGGTCATGGGTGCGAATGGATGGCTTTCGCCAGCTAGTGTGCGAGAATCCTGTCATTGATACTTATACAGTTATACTGATAGTTGCTTATTGTTTTTACAATGTAAGTGCTTTTATAAGGCCATCTGTGTGTTAGGTTTTGATGTGTTTCAAGTTGGTGCATGTATATTCATTTTGATAGTGGTTGTTTAGCTTGTAGAAAAAGATATCTCAACATATCCTGAAGAAGTCTTTAAGACCATAACTCTCTCTATATATATATCCTAATAATCAATTAAGTATACTTAGACTGATTAAGATGGGTTAGTTATATCTCATTAGAGAATATATTATGTCCCTTTACAATCAGATGGGGCGTCATACTCATGACGATAAACAGTTGACATTCTGGTACTTAATTTTTAAGAGGGGGTTGAACATGAGACGTAACTATCATTAAAACTTTAAAAGTATTATAATTTGTATATTTGCATAGTATACAAACCAGCGTATCGATACGACTTAGAATTTTCTCACGCGGGTCAAATAAGTTATTGTATCTATGAATATTTCCTAAAAGTGAAATGTGCAAAGTATAAGGTTAATTAGAACCATAAATTAGTTAACAATTTTCTCCGTGCAGCTACGTGAAACTTTTAATAAACAATATCGTAAAACGTCTTAAACAAAATATCGTAAAATGTAGGAGTATATGGAATGTGGATGCTTACTCAGTCGAGAGTTGGGAATGGAGGAATTTGTTAGTATTGAGAAATAAAATTAAGCCTCATGTGGTTCATGTTGTGGGGATTGGTAAAAGCTGCTTCTATGATCGATAGATTCGATATACATGGCCCTCTTTCCACTTTTATTCCTAACAGCACTCGGTAATGTGACGGTGAGTTATATATCTCATAACTTAGTGTCACGTCAGCGCCACATCAGCTTTAACCTTTTTACCTTAACTCAAAAAACAAAAACACCCGGTATCATAACTCATCTTAACTCAACATTTTGGGCGCCACTTTTTTCTTTTTTTTTAACAAAAAAAAAACTGAGTTATCCCATAACTCGGGGGCGGTATAATAACTCACCTGAGTTATGTCATAACTCACCAAAAACCTCCCCTTAACGCTGCGTTAAGGTGTTAACTTGTTGCGTTAACTCAGCTTTAACTTAGGGGGATGGTATGGTAACTTGGGGGTTAACTCGACTGAGTTATCCCATAACTCACCTTAGAAAGGCATCATACCGAGTGCTCTAAGAATGCTCTACATGATCAAAGGTATGCAGATAGCATGTGTGTTTTTGACATGATAATGAATGGAGCTTGGAGATAGCATGTGTGTTTTTGACATGATAATGAATGGAGCTTGGAGGTGGCCTGCAGATTGGTTCACGAGATTTCCAATACTTAAAAATATCCCAGTTTTTACATTATGTGATTCTATAATTAACTCACAAAACAAGTCATAAAGCTCATATCTTTACAAGACAAGTATGGTATGACCCATTTTTTAAGGTGGGTAATGTGGTAATTTCTAACAGCGATGACGATGAAGTTTTTGATGATCACATTGGGATGTTGTACTCTGAAAGTGGAGGTAATTAGGAGCAGATTCTTTATAAGCAATGGAAAGCGGATACGGGTGACGGCAACAATTATGATGATGATGATTTTGACCTCTCCTGCACAATTAAATGCTGCTGAAATTCAAGATTTTTGTCTTAACTAGGTTGTTTTATTTTTATGTTGGTTTTGGTTTGGTGGTCTAGTTGGTTGTAGCTAGTTGTCATTTATCCTGGCATAGATGATTTAGTGGTTGTGTCAAGCGATTGCTTGCGGTTAATGTGGTACTTCAACCACATTCCATTGTACTTAAACGTTTTTTTGGAGTAATATATTTTACCGGGTGGAATACCTTTTACTCAAAAAAAAGTATGGTATGACTTATAGGAAGACCGACATAAAGTTTTAACTTTTATGATATCATATGGTTTGGTTTTCACAGTTTAATCCAAGGCAAGCTTTCAAATTGTGTTGGCTATTCAAGGTAGGTTAATGACTCAAGATAAAGTTCAAGTGTGGAACATAATGTGGACTTGTGTGCACTCTCCAAAGCTTGTAGTGATACTCGTGAGCAACTATTTTATGTGTCCCTGTGCTTTAATAATTATGGCAGAGTGTCGAGGAAAGAATGTTATTCCATGGATTTTAAGTAACTATATTATATTGGTGGTGCTATGGTTGCTTGTCCTGTCAAATACAACATTTGGAGCAAGGTAGGGGCGGAACTAGTGTGAATTTTTGTTAAAAATACTGATTTCTCTGAAATGAACCTGGTCTCAAAATTTTGTATCACGCAAACACATGTCTTTTTTAGTTAGTCCACTAATATGTCAAAAGAAATGCATAGTCTTCTTATAATTTTAATGAAATCGTAACTTTTAGTTTATTTTACTTTTCTTTATACTCGTCAAAAGAATTGTGCACTTGATAACTTAGAGTCATGGGTAACGTACTATTTCTTGTTGCATAAGTGTGTATTATGTATGTCAAGAACGGAACAACATGCCATTCATAGCGAAACCAGGAGGAACCAGATGTAGAACCACGTGTGAAACCAAAATAAGTTGTTGATGTCGCTGACACCATCACTGATAATCCATTATAACTCAAACAAATATAACCGTGATTACCAATACCAAAACAAAACAAAAACTATTACTTCATTGCAGGCTTGCAGCGGATACCGACGTACAAAAAAACCACAATACCTTATTGAGATTAATACCTACCGACCCACTAACTTTTCCTCCGATCAATATCAATCTCCTAATTTAATGAATTCATAAACAAAACCAATCATATGCCTCATTTATCCAATCGCAGCAACAAAACTTTAATGAATTCATAAACCATATCCAATAAACTAGAGTTGACTACATTTTTGGTCCTTGTTGTTTACCGGGTGTAACAGTTTTGGTCCAATAGTTTGAAAAGTAATGGATCATGTCCAGAATCCGATGCCCCGTAACACTTGGTCCAATTTTTATTCCACTGTTAGTTTGACCAATTTTGACTGTTAAATATGAGGGAATTTTTGTCCTTTCATCTGTATTGTTAAATAAAAGAGTTAACTACATTATTTTTGGTCCTTGTGTGTAGGACCTTAGATCTATCAACTTTATCACAAATACAAGCACAATATGAAGTAAAAGTGGTGACTTGATGTTATGTATATGGCGTTGAGATGGAGAGAAAGAGAGATGAAATATGAGAGCTTTTATTATAGCAAAACACACACAATACACACTCAAGCACACATACAAATGACTAGGTATGTGTCTTTTATACATCCATCATATGCTTAATGGATGGGCTTTCTATGGGCTTTGGTGACGGACTTTGTATTACATTATATAAAAGGCTTAGACATTACTAACTTAAACTAGCAACTTCCAAAGTCCACGAGCCCATTTAACTTGAACTATTATAGTGACTACGACACATTACAAAGTTACAAATTACGAGAATGACCATCACTTCTTTATATATTTCTTTGATGCTAACAATCTCCCCCTAAGGGGTGGTCATTCGAATGATGCTCCACGTGATTAGGTCTTTTGTCTCCTTGGTCTTTGAACTTTGTGTGTCGTTGTAGAATAGTCTTTAGTCTTTGTACCTTCATGGTTTGTGATCTTTGATAGATGACTTTTCTTTATTCTTTGTTGTTGTGGTGGATACATCTGCCTTTCGTCACTTATTTTGTCTTTGATTGTTGAACGCCTTTCCAACATGCTCATACGACTTAAGTCTTTAAGATACATACATTTGTTATTCCCGTTCTTTCACTTTGATCTTTGTCACTTTACTTTGTAGATTCTTCTTTTTGGCGTAGAATCTTTCTTTGACTGTTGCTATCCTTTGATCTTTGTGAGAACTTTCCTTTGACATTGTGATGTATGTATGAGCATGTGGAAACTAGTGTGGTGGTTGTACCTACATAAAACAGTTAGCAATAAACATCTGGTACTTACAGGTTCGGCATTAGAGATCGTCAACAGCATAGTGTGAAGACTCCTTCTAACCCTTACCAAGGCCGTTCCTAATCGGATACCCCCGAAAGGGCTTACACAGACATACCGAAGTACACCAACGATTAGGTGAGTCACTGGAGATCACCCCACGACTGTAGAGCATTTGAAACCACCGCAAACACTAAGCGTAACCCACAAGTGATTACCGAAGTGACCTGCTGTCAGGGCTGTTTGATGTTGACCCTGGCAGGAATTTCTGTTCAATCATTGAGAATACATAAGTAAATCCTCTCATAAACGTTCTCGGCAGATTGCTAAGATCTGCATAGGACTCGATAATTTACAACTGATGTCCATTGATGTAGAATCACCAGTATAGAAATATTATGTGTTCCTGATATGTGCCTTTTTGCACATATCTTTCTTCCATTTTACGAGTCAAAACGACCAAGAACACCCAAAAACGATCAAATAATGTCACAAATGTCCTTGGAGTATGTTTTTGCGTGTTTCTGATACAAAGGATTGAAAATAAATGAAAAACTGAGCAAATATGCAAAAATGTCAAAACTAGTCCTTGAACTTTCAGAAAATGTCAGAAATGGTCCCTGGAAAGTTTCTATGAAGAAAAAGTCAACAAATGTCCTCCTAGAATCATCAAATGACATTTTTGGTCCCTGAATGAAGTTTTCAGTGTTTGGCAGTTTTAGTCCCTCAAGTTCGCAAGATTGGCAAGAATGGTCCCCGGGAATTACACTTTGAAGAAAAATACTCAAAATGACCTTGGGAATTCAAGACTTGGCAAATTTGACCCTTGGATGAATTTTGGAAACATTGACAGATTTGGTCCTCCAATTTCAGAAAATTACATTTTGGCCCTTATGATTATATAAGCAAACAACCAAATGGACCATAAAAACTAGCCAAATCCAACCCTTAAAACAACCCAACCAATAATAAACTAATCCTAACCCACCTGGCCCAAACTAAACCTCAGCCCAATCCCACCACGTTTAATAAATCCAGTCAAACCCCAAGGTCAAACTTCACCCTTCTTCCCCTCATTCCCTCGTTTACCCTGTGTGTAAACCACCCTCACCCACCATCACCACTGCCATACACAAACCCCCCTTAAAAGCTCCCCCAACACAATTTCCCACCCCACTATCACCCCCAAATCCCTACCTAAACCCAATCCAACTTGGCAGTCCCATTTATAAATAAGTTTTGGCGCCAAAATACCAACCGAGGGCTAGGATCAAAATTGGTACAATTGAATGACTGGGATCACTTCGCAAGGTTCAAGGGATGATTTTGTTGCCCTAATTCCAGAGAGGCAAGCACAAGGGAGGCATTTCCTACCTACCACATTTCATAGTATAAATAGAACCATATTGTAGCCATCATAAGGCATCCATCTTAGTAGTTTTCTGTCTTTTTTAGCTTAATTTAACATTGTATTTCCAGTTTTCAAGTTCAATTAAAGTTTCCTTTTATTTTATGCAATTTCGAATTTTTATTCAAAAATTTCAAAGCTATTTATATTTCCTTAAATTGTTCTCATTTTGATCTCAGAAGGTTACTTTAAGTTTGTTTATGTTAATTTAATCAAAAGAAAGCAAAGAAATCAGAAAAGAAAAGAAAAACAGAAAAGTGCAAAGAAAATTCAAAAAAATAAAAAAATAGAAGAAGGAAGAAGAGTTGCTGTTGCAGAGATGATGATGAAGTTGGTTTAGAGTCTCTTGGGAGACATATAGGTTGTTCTTATGGTTCTTGATTCTCAGATTCCCTAATAGCTTGGATGTCAAGTAGGTCTTGTTCCCCATTTTGATAATAATTGGTGTTACTTGGTATTAGTTGTTGATTATTATTGTGTTCTGCTTAACTGAGTTTGTTTCATTATTATATAGGTTAATTAGTTGATATTGTGTAGTAATTAAGTAACTTGCTTTGAAACTCTTCAAAATCTGTCCATAAAGGGGTGTTTGGGATTGGTGGTTCAATTGAGTTGTTGTTTGGTATGTGCTTATTCACACACACCTTTTATTCACCATTTTCAGACTCCAAAAGACCAAAAACTAACGTTAAACACCAAAGATATCGTGTTTTTGTGTTTGTGACTGTGCAGGAAAGGATATTGCAAAAACAATATCAAAATCAACCAAAAAGCCTAAAACGGGCACGAGATGTGGAAGAGAGTCTAAAAGACAAGCCAAAGATGAATTTTACATAAGAAAAGCCCGTGACGACGAATTTATCTCTTAAAGGCTCAAGAAAATGAAAGAGACGCTTAATCGAAGTTCAAAGATAATCATCAAGATAAGCTTCCCAAATTCGAGCAAGTGATCACTTTTACATCTTTGAAGACCTTTTGAAATACACGTCAACACGAAGCCTCAA
>LBNU01037419.1:39582-50125 GCA_014162995.1 Artemisia annua | reverse complement strand
TTGTTTTCTTTCTTCTTTGAATTGGTATAAGTCTTAGTACGTTAATTCTTAAATCACTTTATTAGTTAAACTTTTCTTTTCGTTAATTAATCTAAAAACCAAAAAAAATAGTTACTCTCTTCGTTATCTTTCTTTTATTCTAATCTTAGCGACTAGTTAATTCTCAAGTTTACTTAACTTAAGTTTACCGTTTCTTTATTTCTTTTATTTCTTTTACTTTAGTCTTTAATCGTTTTCGTTCATCAAAAATTACAAAACACCAAAAATATTTTCTTTATTACTTTCTTTTATCATTTGCAATTTCAATTTCATTTCTCTTAGTTTAATCAAGTTTAATGTTTTCTTTTGTTCTTAATTCTTTTTCTCTTAAACACGTTCTCATTTTCTAAGTTATTATTAAATCTTAAAGATTTCTCGTAGTGTAGCTAAAAACCAAATATCATCTTTCAAACCTATTCATCTCACATAACTCACGACTCATTTGACTAGATCCATTCAACCCTCGTTGGGACTACGACTCGAGGTTTAAGCTTCACCGCTTGAATTCTACGAATATCATTGTTGTTGTTAGTGGTCAAAGATTGCTTAGATTGCATTCCTAGGGTAACATTAGCTCAGTCAATCCATAACATTAGTATTCTTAGGCCAAAAAAGTCAAAATCACCTTTTACGCCCCTAACTGTTGGACTGTTTAAGTTTTAGGTGGGCATACTCTTTAATTCAGTTTATAACTTGTTAATTTAGCTTGAATTAATCTAATTTAGGGTTTATATACCAATCTCAATCACCTAGAGGCATTAGAAATTCATCATAGTCAACTTTTAGCAAAAGATTCAAAAGTCAAAAATGAATATTGTGAAAATGGGACGATTTTCTAGATCACATGTAAGGTTCATTAATCATTGGATTTAGATGAAATTTGTTCTTTTGTAATCCCTGGTTGCTTGTGAA
This sequence comes from Artemisia annua, assembly GCA_014162995.1. Lineage (NCBI taxonomy): Eukaryota > Viridiplantae > Streptophyta > Magnoliopsida > Asterales > Asteraceae > Artemisia > Artemisia annua. The sequence goes on along the minus strand of LBNU01037419.1, from coordinate 49,174 downwards.
TCTGTAACAAGAAGAATTTTTGGATTTGGAATTAATTTGGTCATTAAAACGTGCATCCAAAGTTGCCCTTTTGACTCAGTTCTGCCCTGTGCCCAGCTAATTGTGTTTCTGACCCATTTTCATTAGGTCATAACTTGGTCATTTTTTGACCAATTTGCTTGATCTTTGTTGTTTTAGAAAGCCCCATAGGATGTTTACATGTTTGAGTTTTTAGATTTCCATTCGGTGATTATTTTGTAGCTCATTTGTGCCCCCAAATTTGGCCCCGTTTGGACCCAGTGCTGCTGTATGGACATCAGTTAACCACTGAGCGTGTTCTGGTTTTTGCTTCTGGTTGATTCTAGTCACTTGGTTGTTATTTTTAGCTTGCTAGTGCTTTACTTTGATTGTGTTTGCTGGTGTTGGCTTTTGGTTTGTGCTTTTGGGCTTATTTGGCTAGTTACTAGCCTCAAAAAACTCACTTTTGCATCGAACCTTGAATCTGTGTTCATTTCCAGCTTGCACAAGCTTGTTTACAGCTTTTCAGAAAACTTTTCTTCACAAAAGTTGTTTAGTTTGTTGGTCTAATCAGTTTGCAAAAGAAAAAAATTGAAAAAAAAAATGTTTTGTAAAAAGGTGCCAAGGGGATTCAAACCCTGGTCACCCTTCTCAGAACACTAACACACCACACAACTACCAACTGCCCTAGGGTCTTTTCTCATTCATACTTTCCCAAGTTTTTTATTTAACAAAGCTTTTCTTTTTTTTTTTTTTGCTTATTTGCTTATTTAGTTTGTTTCTGCTTATTGTAAAACTAAACCACCACTTTTTATATTTTTCAAAATTCAGTCTTAGTTAGTAGAATTTATGTAAAAAAATTTCAGATTTTTTAGTTTGTTAATTTAATTATTAGAATTTAATTTAGTTTAATTAGTATTTAATTCATAATAATTAAAATTTTTACCAAATTTTTAATTTTCTTTTTTTTTTTAATTTTCTTTTGTCTTTTAGTGTGTTAGAAAATTGTTTGTATGCCCGTAGGACTTGCGTAGCTTAAATTTGACGTTTTTGTTTGCGCGTTGACGTTTATTTAGAATAAACGTCATGTTACTTGTTTAAATTGTGTTTTCGGATTTCCCGCTTCCTAATTATGTTTCCCGTAGTATTTTAGGACTTTCTTAGTTTTCCATTTGCCTTTGTTCCCATTTAGGTTGCGTTATTTTCATTTTCGTTAGTTAATTTCTTAATTTCCGTTATTTTAACGTACCATAAAACCAAACAATCTTTCACAACCAAACATGCAAGCATTTTAATCTCATACCTTTCGCGATATCTTTCCATTCACACCTCGTTGGGGTACGACCCGGGAAATCACTTTCCCGATCTTAAAAATATCACATTGCACGAGTTTACGAGGTAATCCTTTTCACGAAGGGTTTACTTGTATTTCTCCACGTCTTGTTGTCCTCACGATAACATTGACCTCACTTTGTTGGTATTTTTGATATATCGTTTTGACACAAAAACACAACGAATCAGTTCCTATGAGATCTTTTGATGAATCCCGGGGCTCTAGGCTCAATAAGTGCACATTTAGTCGTCGGAGGCATGGAGCAGAGGGCCTCCTTTTCAATATCAACACATCTCGGAGTGAGAGTTCGATAGATTATGCAAGGTTCTCCGTGAGAATGAAACAAGTACCTTTTGAGAGATACCCGAGTGGCTAAGAAGGTTTAATGCAGTGCGTCACTGGGTCCATGACGTCTTTATCTTCAATACCGGTGTCACCTTAGTAACAACCAGTAGCATATGAGTTGAACCCGGTGTCTGCCCTAAGGTTGAACATATGGAGGGCTATTTCTTTTCACCCTTTTCATTACTTTTCTTTTTAATTCTTCAACCCCTTCTTTCTCCTTTCATTCTTTACTCCTTTTTTCAAATCATACCTAAGGACTTCTAATTCTAATCTATTGGAATTGTCCTTGGGTAGATCCCTCCGGCTCTGGCGGATCATAGGATGGTTTTTCCTAACCTAAGTCACCTTATAACACAATGACTATCCTATAATTGCCATAAACCAAACATTTGAAAATCTTCTCAAAGTGTTTATAATCATAAAACATATTTTGTTAACACTTTGAGAGTTTTGATTTCTTTTGAAGGACTCCCCCTTCACATGTGCTCATGCAATTTTATAAGAAATTTGCACATGCGGGAGGAGTTTGCACTTTTGAATTGATCCACTTTCAGTGAACAAGACCGATTCGAGACACGTTTACATCACTAGTTAGACTAGCTTGAAATTATTACCCGGCCTGGTCAAGTCCAAAGAAAGTTTCTCGAATTGGTACATTCTACTTAGACAAGTCCTATTCGAGACACGTTTACGTCACTGGTTAGACCAGCTTGAAATTATTACCCGTCCAGGATAAGTCTTTTAGATCACAGACATTTAAGTTTCGTCAATTCGAGGGTTATAACTGAGTCGAGTACTGACATTTAAGTCATTTCGAAAGTTATTTCTGAGTCGAGCTCTTTCGAGATTCTGCCACAATCATTAAACATTTTTTATCACATTTTAATCACGTCTTCTCCCCCCTCAAAAATAGCATAACGTGATATTTTTGATATCAACTGATTAATAGAAAAACTTTTGGAGAGATAGACGGATTTGTTTTTGCATGAAATCGGAACATTTTGATTTTGAAATACTCCCCCTCAAAACTCGCATATGTTTTGAGAATTTTAACCTTTTTATAAACATTTCAGAGGGTAGGAGTCTTCTTGGGCAAAATTCTAAAAATGTAAGAAATTTCAGATTAGTTGAATTTTGCATCAAGGTTTTTGAAAAACAAAGACTTCTCTTTGTTTGAATAGGAATGTCGCACTGAGGCGTACGACAGTTGTCCATTTTTAGGATAAGTGCACTTTGTTGATGAAAATCATTTTTGAGTAGCACTTTCCTTTCTTTGAAAACTTGAGTTGTGCACTGTAAGGAGTACACAAGTCATTTTTTTTAGAAACGAGTTTTTGCTTGAAATCTTTTCGTTTGTTTATACTCGAACTTTTTGAAAGGAGTTTCGGTTTTGAACGTTCGAGTCCTGATCTGAAATAATCAGAAGTCAACATTGAAGTCCGTTAGTTGAAATCTTTTCGAGTTGAGAAACCCGGACCTAAGTTTTGAAAAGATTTCACTTTGAAGCATGGGTTTCCTACTGAAGTATACGAAAGCCATTTTTTAAGAAAATGAGAGAAACGACATGTTTTAGAAAACATTTAAGTGAACTCCCGCTCAAGCATATGTATATATCCATGTCATTTTTGAATAACATTTCTAGAAACGTACATAATATCGATTATACGAGAGACATGTCGTGAGAAGAATATTTTTGGATTTTTTGGTTTTATATTGTTTTTGTCTTTTTGAATATTTTCTATTTTTGTATTTTGTTTTTGTTGGTTTTTCAAATTTTGTATTTTGTTTTTGTTTTTATAAAAGAAATGGAAAATCAAAAATAGAAGATTGAAAGAATGATTTTGCAAAATTAAGAGAATTAGAACCCTCTGATGAACTGGGTTCTGAGATAGTTGAAGCACCTGCAACCAAAGACGAAGAAGTTTCACAAATAACAGTGTTAGAAGTACATGTTTCATTACATTGAGGGTGTTCGCTATCAACGGTTGTAGTGGTTTCTACTTCCTTATCCTGATGATTTACACTATTACTTGTCTTGGTGCAACTATAAAAAATCTTTCCTGTGGGAATCCATCTAAGACCAACTGTTTTAAAAACTTTTCCTGTAGGAATCCACCTAAGGTAAGATCTAGGCGTAGTTTTCTTATCAGATGCAGCGGAAGTCTTAGTTTTTGAAAAACTACATCCTGTAGATGTCCACCTATTAGGTTTCTTATATTTGTTCTTGTTCTCAACGGGGGGTATCTTAGTGGATTGTGTCCTGACACTTGATTTTCCTTTCTTGAGAAATTGTGAAATACATGCATCATGATTAGCTGAAAAGACACATTTTTTACATGTAGGACAGACAAATTCAACATTTTTGTTTAAAACAACAACTTTAACTTTGTCACTACAGTCATTTGGAAATTGATTTTTGTTCGAAAAAGAGTTAAAATTTCTAGTATTGTTTTCTACGTGCATAGCATTTTCTTTTTCGCAACTACTCTTAGATGTAGGCCAATCCCTAGTCTTTTGTTGATTGTTCCTAGGTAATGGTTTACTACTACTAGCAGTGCTTTGGAATCTTGTAGAATTCATCACACTAGGTTTTGTACCTAAAATTCCTTCTTTTCGAATTTGTGCCTTTTTCCTAGCTTCTTCTAGATGTTGATTGTGGACCATATCGTTAGAACCAACAGATTCCATAACGGTTTTTGGGGTCACATTCGGCGTACTATTCCTAGAAGGGCCAGAAGTAAGCACATTTGTGTTTCGTTCAACATTTGCATTTTCAACAATCTTTTCAATTTCTTTTTGCTTGGACAAGGGTTGTGGAGTGACTGGTTTTGTCAAATCCTTTTTCTCATCGACTTTTGGAGCAAACCGAGAAATTGACATTTTTGGTTTTTCAACCGTTTTTGAAGCATTTAGTTTCTCCGAAGTCGATGGTTTTGCAAACTTAGTATCCACACCCTTCCCTTTTAGACTTTCTAACTGAGCCCTCAAAAGATCATCAACTTTATCACAAATACAAGCACAATATGAAGTAAAGGTGGTGACTTGATGTTATGTATATGGCGTTGAGATGGAGAGAAAGAGAGATGAAATATGAGAGCTTTTATTATAGCAAAACACACACAATACACACTCAAGCACACATACAAATGACTAGGTATGTGCCTTTTATACATCCATCATATGCTTAATGGATGGGCTTTCTATGGGCTTTGGTGATAGACTTTGGATTACATTATATAAAAGGCTTAGACATTACTAACTTAAACTAGCAACTTCCAAAGTCAACGAGCCCATTTAACTTGAACTATTATAGTGACTACGACACATTACAAAGTTACAAATTATGAGAATGACCATCACTTCTTTATATATTTCTTTGATGCTAACATTGTGGTTTGTCGGGTGTTTCAATTTTAGACCAATAGTTTGAAAACGAATATATCCATATCTTTGAAAAGGGCTAATTTGCTAGATAGTGTTATATACGTTTTTATATAAGTTTTTATGCACGTTTTTATACATACATTTTCATACACCTTTTTTATATACGTTTTTATCTATGTTTTTATCTACGCTTTTATATACGTTTTTATAAATGTTTTTATACGTTTTATTATACGTTTTTATATACGTTTTTTATTAATATATATCTACGTTTTTATCAACGTTTTTATGTACATTTTTATATACGTTTTTTATCTACGTTTTTATATATTTATGTAGTTTTTATTTACGTTTTTGAAAACGTAGATAAAAACGTATATAAAACGTAAATAAAAACGTATATATAAATGTATATAAAAACATATATAAAAAACGTAGATAAAAACATATATAAAAACGTATATATAAATGTATATAAAAATATATATAAAAAACGTAGATAAAAATTTATATAAAAACGTAAATAAAAACGTATATAAAAGTGTAGATAAAAGTGTATAGAAATATGTGTATAAAAACGTGTATGAAAATGTGCATAAAAACTTATATAAAAACATGTATAAATTTTAAAAGTTATTAGAAAACGAGATTTTTTAAGAAAATTAAAGATTTTTTTTTTTAATTTTTTAAAGACAATTAATACTCGAATTTATGTCAACTTATAAGCAGTATAACTATTATAAATTTTATAAAAATTTAGTATTTCATTATTATTGTATATATATTAAAAAGCAGTTTTAGTTACTAAATCGTTAAAAATAGTTTAGTAAGTTTTAAAATTCACTTTCTTTCTAAAAAGAAAATTGGTTCTTACTTAAGTTTAGCTGTGATAAAAATTTCAGAATGTATTTCAAGTTTTTAGATAGTTTTTAATTTCTATAAAAGTTTTTAGTTGTTAAAAGTTTATTTTTTTAGTTTTATAAATTTATGAGTTAACTACATTTTTTGTCCTTATGGTTTGTTGGGTGTAACACTTTTAGTCCATTAAGATGATGGTATTTTAGTCATTTCATGTGCCTTAATTGGTCATACTAACGGTAAATGAAAAATTGGACCAAATCTGTTACGGGTCGTCTGATTTTGGACATGATCCGTTACTTTTCAAACCATTGGACCAAAATCGTTACACCCGGTAAACCACAAGGACCAAAAATGTAGTTAACTCAATAAACTATCAATTCAAAGTCAACCAAAACAGTAAACAAAACACATACGAGCCAACCTGAATTAATTACCAGAGAAGCGAACAAATAATTTATTTGGTGGAACAAATTTAGATTGTGACACAGAAACATCAAACAACAAATAATTTCAAACGAACAAACTTTTTTTTCTTCTTCTTTTTTATAGCTCTTGATACCATGTAGAAATCAAAGGGAATATTGATTATATTATAGATACACTAAACATTGAATATTATATGACATTAAATAAAAGAATAACTAACCTAACCCTAGCATCTTAACGGGCCGAACCCAACAGGCTTATGGGCCTTTATTATCTAACCGTAATAATTCATGGAGGTCTTAGAGCATGGGGAGTGGTAACGCCTCCCGGTGTTATTGCACATGTGGCAAGAAAATAACGCGGCAACGGTGTTAGAACCAATTCCAGGTAGTTTGCGTTGCTGTTTACGTTGTTGTAACAACGTGCGTTGTAACGCACAAGCATGCCATGGACGATTTTGCAAAACAAACCCCTCACCTTTTCAAACGGCTAGTTTTGNTTTTTTTTTTTTGTAACAATTTTATTTCGTATCGTAATGTTTAGTTTCATTAATGAAGTTTTAGATTTTTTAATGAATGAAATTATTGAGGGTAGAATTTATAAATTGTGATTTTAAAAAAAAGTTGGTCCCAAAAAGTGATGTTATGATTTCCTGGTGTTGAGATGATATGGCGCTGACGTGGCACTGAGTTATGTGATAACTCAAGTTACCACTCCCCATGTTGTTATGGTTGTATTGAGGATAGTATGTCATTTCTTATTATTTTGGCTATTGGCTTAGAGAAGCAAGGGACTTGTCCTTGACCTCTACGTTAGCTTTGTCCTTTTGTGATATATATTTCACCTTTCAAAAAATAAACAACCTACTCGATTAACCGAATTTGGAGATTCATAACAACATAATTGGAGTCTTTTGCATCATTAACCATCTTAAATGTGTGGGTCTTGACGTAGTAGGCACCCAAGAATTGGCAGAGAAACAAATCAACCACTGGACCGCATGGCGGCATGGGTCTTCTTCAAAACTGCGATTCACCTTGTAATATTGATACCTGGCTCCATGCTCCAAACGCCTACTATGTTTCTCTTAGAAAACACATGGATGTGCCCACACTAGATTCCATTGTTCAAACGGTACGATGACGATATGGAACAGAGCTGCTTCTATCAAGATTTACATCCTCCTTTGGTGGCGATCCAACCATACACTCCCTACAAGATACAATCTCAATGCAAGCGGTATTGATCTTCAATTCATTACGTGAGATGTCCTCTATGCAATGAAGCTATTGAAACTGTCCAATACCTTTTCGTTTACTGCAAGATTACAAGTCATTAGTGGGCCAATGTAAAAAATCTGGTGGGGTTTTCCGATCACCCTAAAACGTTGTTAGACTTGATATCAGGGGCCAACTCTTTTGGTTATGACAAAAAGGTGAAGAATTGCTTTGACATGCTGGTACAAACCACCTTTTGGATCACCTGGTCATTTAGGAACAACGTTTGCTCCGATACGAAACCACCAAGGAAGGATATCTTTGAATATATCTTAGTTCTTCACGCATTTTTTGGATCACAAATTGGTTTAGGATCATTCGGCCAAATTGCCGGGTTGGATTCATTGCCCTTTAGTGGCTGTTACAAACATATTGTAAACCATTTTGTTGGTTCTTCTAGCTCCTTGCTAGAATTTGATAAAATTTATCACTGACCAAATAATTTAAAAAAGCTCGTTCTGTTAAGACCACACAATCACAGTTGTCTAAACCACCACTTATAGTAATAGAGGTGGCAATTTGTGCCCAAAATCAAAAAAATGGGCTAAATGGGCAAATTTTTAAAATATTTGGGTACATTTGGGCCTCATCTTTTTTTTTAAATGGACATATATTGCTCATTTAAAAGTTAAATGGGCATAATGGGCACATGTTTTTCTCTCAATTGGAGAACATTAAATTGTTTTAATTGAAAACTAATGGATATACCGATATAGTATAGGGTACTGATCTTCATTACGTGAGATGACCTCTATGTAATGAAGCTATTGAAATCGTCCAACACCTTTTCATTTACTGAAAGATTACAAGTCATCGGTGGGGCAATGTAAAAAAATCTGGTGGGGTTTTCCGATCACCCTACAATGTTGCTAGACTTAATATCAAGGGCCGACTCTTTTGGTTAAGACAAAAATCTAGGTGAAGAATTGCTTTAACATGTTGGTGTAAACCACCTTTTGGATCACTTGGTCATTTAGGAACAACGTAATTTGCTTCGATACGAAACCACCAAGGAAGGATATCTTTGAATATATCTTACTTCTTAACGCATTTTTGGATCACAAATTGGTATAGGATCATTCGGCAAAATTGCTCGATTGGGTTCACTGCCCTTTAGTGGCTGTTACAAACATATTGTAAACCATATTTTGTTGGTTTTTCTAGCTCCTTGCTAGAATTTGGTAACACATAAATTTGTTTGAGCTATCAAATGTCAAAACGACTCTTAATCCAAGCAAAACTAAATAATTTGCAAATTCTATAGACATGTAAACATTGTTTCATAAAGTAATACTAATGCCAAATACAATCGTTCACAAACAATGTGTTTGAACTTGAAAAATCATTTCTACCAATTTTATTTTGTACCAATATTCTAGATTTTATGATATCAATTTACAATCCAGAATACTGATCGAATGCATTATCATCGACCAAAGACTTGGCAATAACACCTACGTACAAATGAAGCATTTATCTATCTTTTAACTTAATGTAGCTCCAAAGTACGTCCTAAATCGCAAAAATAAAACTAATCTAATCACAGTGGATAATCAAATGAAATTGACGAAACGGCAGATGAATCCAACAAGGGCAAATTATTAAAAAAGGTATTATACTTGCCACATTTTCATCTTCTGGGTAGTGAACAATTTTTTTTCATTTTCAGGGTAATAAACTCGTCTTTTTTTCATCTTCAGGGTACTATGTGACTTGCTCAACCGGTAGCAAGTTCCACCACTACCCAGAAGATGAATTTGTGGCAAGTATAATACTTTTTTTTTATAATTTGTCCTACCGGTAAATCCTTAGTTTATATATCCCAAGTGTTTAGGTCACCGGAACACCACTGCCACCAACACGAACACACTACCACCATTTCCTTGATCTCTACATTATTTCCATTACTCGGGTACCCTTCACGGGCTGAGAAACATCTCTATCACCACTCGTAACTCAACCACAGCCA
>LBNU01037419.1:0-39296 GCA_014162995.1 Artemisia annua | reverse complement strand
AGTGGTGGTGGTTTCAGGTAGAAATGACGGCGGCTGTTGTGATGGTGTTGGTGGTTTCAGGTAGAAATGACGGGGCTGTTGTGATGGTGGTGGTGGTTGGTGGTGGGTTGAGGTGGCCGGAGCGGCAGTGGTGGTCGGAGTGGGTGGTGATGGGTAGGGCAAATTATAAAAAAAAAATATTATACTTGCGACAAATTCATCTTCTGGGTAGTGGTGGTGGGTGTCTTCCGGTTAACAAGTCACATAGTACCCTGAAGATGAAAAAAAGACGAGTTTATTACCCTGAAAATGAAAAAAATTTGTTCACTACCCAGAAGATGAAAAGGTGGCAAGTATAATACCTTTTTTAATAATTTGCCCATCCAACAAACTTGGGTGAACAAAGCCATAATTCCTAAGAACCTGATTATCAGCAAAGTTTAAAGCTTTATTCATAGTGTTCCTACACCCTTCCAAAGTAAAAGACGGGTTACGTGTACGTTTCCCAATACATGGCTGACAACCAGGGAAATGAGTCACAAAAGGTCGCCTCCAGCTTCCACGCTCATTGCCAGCGTCTTTCAGCAACGGCTCACGCAACACTCCATACCTCTCACTCACCTTCTCTGCGTGCCGCCTTCTTAACATTCCCTCCATTTTCTCGATCTCCAAATACCTTTCAGTTATATTCATTAGAGTATCAATAATATCTATCCAGTATCCTTCTATATAGTACCTAGTCTCTATCAGCATTTTCTTCCCTAACCAACTATTGTGTTCCTTCCATAGCAAGTAAGCAAGTGCAGTCTGATCAGTTGGCCCATGCTTGAAATCTTCAAATAAAATTTTAGTCCACTTGTCGAAATGGAGTGACCGTGGTCCCATATCAGCCCACGTATTCAAAAAGTCGAGCGACCACTGACAGTTTCTGATTAAAAATTATCCATCATTTAACCCTAACCACCTTTTCTTCTCGTACACCTCTTTAGGCCAACCATGTACTACAAATTATAATCTTCATACTTATAAAACGGGATCTTGTACTCCATGTCCGTGATAACAGTGTCCTCATCTAGCCACCAAATCCACTCAGCTTCGGGATGGGCCACAAGCGCAGCCCGAATTGCTGGAAGCTTCCCCCAACCCCCAGTCATCTTGGGGTCGAGTAACACGTTGTTGTAAAAGATATCGTACCCGTGGATTCGACAGTAATCAACTTTATTCCTATAAGTCCTCAACAAATAATGGTCCCCAGTTGGACCCTCGCATGGCGCAGATTGTGACCCGGTTACTATAAAGACACGGTCTTCATGTGATCTAGGCTTGAATGAGGGGTGCAGTTTTAGCCATGCTTGCCTTTTCTGGTTCCAGTTTTCTATCGGTTTTTCTATGGTGTAGCCGAAACTTGGGTCGTCATAGAAAGTGGAGATGGGTGGGTCGTACTGTAGTTTAGAGGCTGAGTTGGGTTGGCTACATTTGCATGAACCCGGTTTCGTTTGAGAAAGAGTTAATAGGCAGAAGCAGGCCCAGAGGGACAATAATGCCAATACAGCTCCCGCGAGGAAGCTGAGGGCCGTTCAAAGGTGCAAATGGACTGCTTTCGCGAGCCAATCTGTGTGTATACCACCATGAATACCTATACTGAGAATTGCTTTACTTCTTCGAATGTAAAAGTTTTATCAATAAAATCTAGGGACATTTATGTTTTAAAGTTACCAAGGACTAAAAAATTTAATTTCATTTGGGCATTGGATCCGAATAAGCAGGCTGTATGTATGTGCGGAGCCAGTGAGGGAGTCTAGTGTACGTAAAATATTAGCTCATGGCCCAATAATGTATAACCCAAGGCGCCTTGAATTCGCACTCCTTATTTCAATGTGTCTTCTGCGTATCTTTAATAGTTTATAGGTTATGTCCATCAAATATTCCATTTTTTTAGTAGGACAATAGTATGTTAAATTGCCATTATGGGTTGTGGACCGACACATTTGACAGACATGTAGTCACGAAACGCTAGCTACATACGTACATAGTCTTGTGTATTGATCATTCTGGACTCGACGGGAGTGATTTTTGATGGTGCTTCCAAATGGGTTGTGCTAGAACGATGGTCGATGAGGCTCCACCTTGTTTGTGTTGCATCAGACATAATTCACTTTAGTTCCTCCACCTTATTTGGTTTTATATTCTTTTCTTAATAACTTAAGGGAAATGCTATAACCACCTACAATTTACAAAATAAAACCCACACAATGAGGTGGCTGTTGGCTTGGAGTGCTGAGTTGGATAAAAGGATTATATTAAGAGTTAATTCCCATTATCACGTACAATATATTTTTTCTTAAAAAAACCTATTATCATCATTCTCTATCTAACCCCTCCATCAAAACCTACAACAATCATCTTCTCCATCTTAGATGAAGCGATCTTCATATGAATCAGGTGAAGCATCATATACTTCTTCTCCTTTACATGATGATGATGATGATTATTATTATTATTTTTCAGAAACGCCAAAATTACCCCAAACTCATAGTGTAAAATCTGATGATGAAGGAACCAAGTAAGTCCTTTTACTGCTATACAAATTTTTGATTTTTTATTATAGTTGTGAAAAGTAATTTAGTTTATTGATTATACAAAATTGAACAATTTATTAGGTGTTCTTTGATCATAATTTGATATTTGGTAATGGTAGGGATTGTTGTTTTGACTTGGAAAAAGAAACTAATTGCGAAATATTGAATGAAGAAGGGATTGAAGAACCGAAACTTGGCATGACTTTTGACACTATTGAAGAACTTGCTGATTTTTATGCAAAGTATGGAAAGAAAATGGGATTTGGAGTGTTCAAAAGATCTTCCCAAAAGTCTCAAAATGATGAAGAAACAAAGTACGTTACTGTTGCTTGTAATCGTGCTCAGAAGTCGACGTCAAACGCAAAAAATACCTTAAACCCTCGTCCCATTACAAAAACAAATTGTGGCGCTAGAGTTTGTGCGGTTCTTGCCACTGATAAAAAGTGGTATGTGACGAAAGTTAGTCTTGAACATAATCACCCTTTTAGTCCCAGCAAAGGAAGATTTTATCTTTGTCATCGGGTAGTAAATAGACGTGTGAAAAGACAACTTGAAATCCATCAAGGAGCGGGAGTAAGAATGAATAAGAGTTTTAATACGTTTGTTGTAGAGAGCGGGGGATATGAAAATCTACCATTTACGGAGAAAGATTGTCGTAACTATGTTGATAAAGTTAAACGGTTAAAGTTTGGAGAAGGTGATGCTGAAGCAATTCAAGGTTATTTCACAAAGGTTCAGTCTACAGATCGAGAGTTTTTTTATGCATGGGAATTGGACGAGGAAAATAGACTAAAGAGTTTATTTTGGGCAGATGCAAGGTGTAGGGCGGCGTATGAAGAATTTGGGGATGTCGTCACATTCGATACAACATATTTGACAAATCAGTATGAGATGCCAATGGCTCCTTTTGTAGGGGTAAATCACCATGGGCAATCAATATTGCTTGGTTGTGGATTGATTTCAAATGAAGATACTAAGACATTTACATGGCTCTTTAAGTCATGGCTTACATGTATGTCAGGGTGTGCTCCCAACGCCATTATCACGGACCAAGACCAAGCTATGAAAAATGCAATTGAGATTGTTTTTCCGGATGCACGTCATAGGTAATTTCTAACCCACTTATATAGTTTAAAACTATACAGCTAGATTTACATAGTCATGAATATAGAAATTTCATAGTTTGAAAACCATTTGTGTGTTATTTAATATATTTCAGGTGGTGTTTGTGGCATATCATGAAGAAGTTGCCTGAAAAATTTGGTAAACATAAGAAATACAAGTCAATTAAGTACAAGCTGAAAAAGGCTGTTTATGATTCTTTGACTTCTAGTGAATTTGATGAATCCTGGAATATAATGTTAGAAACGTACGAACTCAAAGATAATAAATGGCTGAAAGACTTGTATGCTGAAAGACATCGATGGGTACCTTGTTTTGTGAAAGATACTTTCTGGGCAAGGATGTCTACTACACAACGTAGTGAGAGCATTAATTCATTTTTTGATAAATATTTAAATAAGAAAACTACCTTAAAGCAATTTGTGGAGCAATATGAAAAAGCGTTGAGGGATAGGGCCGAGAAGGAGAACATAGAAGATTTTAATTCCTACAATTCGTGGTACCCACCGATTACCCGTTATGCCATGGAAGAACAAATGAAGAGTGTTTTAACCAATGCTAAGTTTAAAGAATTCAGGGAAGAGTTGACGGGAAAAATGTATTGTGGGATTCGTTCCTTAAAATCACAAAATGAGTATTTAGAATATGAAGTCTTTGAGGATGTAATGTATGATGAAAAAATAGTAAAGAAGCAATTTGCAGTTTGGTTCAGAAAGGGTGATACGCATGAAGAATGTGATATTAGATGTATATGTCGTTTGTTTGAGTTTAGGGGAATGTTGTGTAGGCATGCACTTACGGTACTCACCAATGAGAATATATATTTAGTTCCAAATAAATACATTTTATGAAGATGGAGAAAAGATGTTAAGAGAAGACATACTAAGGCTAAAGTAAGTTATAGTAATTGGGTTGTCTCAGATGTTGGGCGTCGTTATGACAAAATGTGTAATGCTTTCTCTGAAGTTGCAGACTTGGCCTCAGAGGTAGATGAAAAATGTACTCTTGTTCTTGATCGAGTCAATGAATTAAAGAGTGAAATTTTGGGTGGAAAAACTAGCACTAGCAGCCCCATGTGTACACCACATATGACTGCTCCTACAAAGGATGAAGAGAATATCCGTGATCCTATAAAAGTGACTGGAAAAGGTCGTCCCGCGGGAAGAATCAAGTCCATATCTGAGAAAATCATTACAAAAACCCAGAAAAAGAAGAAGGTATTCCCATTGAACAATTTATTCCCGTCAAAAAAGTTAATGAATATGTCTGTCCTTTTCATTTTATGTTTATTGTGACTGTAGAAATTGCAAGATACTGATAATATTGGAGCCGAGGGTAATGAAACAACGAAGAAACGTTCTAAGAAGGCAAAAGAGGTATTAAGATATGTATTGCTATTATGTTCTTATGCTTGACCATATCTATATTGGTCTGTTGTTTTGATTGCAGGACTTAACCTTCCAAATGCAGCAACTGCAGCACTTAACCTTCCAAATGCAGCAATCATCACATCACAACTCTTTGAATGCATCAGTTAACTCACCGAATACAACTATCCCTCCAACTACGACACTTAATCCTGCATAGATGGTGTTTAGTATCTTTGTTAACAGATTTTCAATTTATCTCAGATAATGATTTTGTGTAGTTTCTTAAGAACATGAAGTGTTGGACACTTTTGTGTAGTTCTGAGATGAATGAAATGGTATTTTTATTAGTTACTATCTCAAGATTATGATTTTTATTTGCGTTTGATTCTGTTACAAGTTATGAAATGGCACTTATACAGCTTTTAAATGCTTATTTTACAGCTTTAAAATGCTGATTTTTAACAGCTTTTAAGTGCTTATTTTTAACAGCATCGAAAGGGGTGTTTGGACGCACATTTTGTAGCTTCGTATGTTGCTTTTAACAGCTTTGATATGCTGTTCTTATCAGCTTTTATATGCAGTTTTTAATGGCTTGTAAATGCTGATTTTTAATAGCAGAGAAAGGGGTGTTTGAATCCATATTTTATAGCATTGTATGTTGTTTTTAACAGCTTTTATATGTTTTTTTTAACAGCTTTTGGGTGCTCATTTTAACAGCAGAGAAAGGGATGTTTGGAGGCATATTTTACGGCTTTGTATGCAGTTTTTAACAGCTTTTATATGCTGTTTTTAACAGCTTTTAAGTGATGTTTTAACAGCTTATAAGTGCTGTTTTTTAACAGCAGAGAAATGGGTGTTTGGACGCACATTTTACAGCATTATATGTTGTTTTTACCAGATTTTATATACTGTTTTTAATAGCTTTTATATGGTTTTTAACGGCAAAGAAAGATGTTATCTTTTGTATGATTATAAAAAGATAATTAAGAGGAAAAACAATAAAGAAAAAAGATAAGTATTTATGATTATAAAAAGAGAGATAACTAAAAAAGAAAGAGAGAGAATTTAGTGGGATCCTAATCACCATATGCCATGTCATTGTGTGGGATATGTTTTGTAAATTTTATGTGAGTGTAGTGGTCCTCATAACTTAATGCTGCTAAGTGCTAGAAAAAATCATGAGCTTGGGCCAGAAAAGCTAATGGCCAGTATGAGTGACCTATATGGACTCATTTAAGTTAAGGCCAGGGCCGGGCCTATAGTAATTGGTTTTTTAATAATAGATACTTATTTATGCCCATAATATATTTCAACGTTGCTTAAAGAGGTCTAAATTCTAATAGCCCAGTCAACACATCCTAAACCGATTAAAATAAGACCAACATGAAGATGGCTGCCTAGTTGTCTTCTATATCATTAGAAACTTCTATACTGTCGTGAACAGTAACAGTTGACATTCAAATAAATTAATGTGCAACTTGGTTATTTTTTTAACTGGATGATAGTTTAAACAAGGAATATAGTACCCGCCGCGTTGCGGCGGGGCTTTTTATGACATTTTTTTTTCGTATGTGTGGCACTACGGTCAAAAAGAAATAAGATTTTGTTTTGTTTGTCATTTTATGTTTCCGTTGCGATCGAATATAATTGAATAGTAATAATCGTTTATTTGTTTTAGTTTTTTTAGTTTGTTTTATTTCTCAAATAGTGTGATAGTTGCAACTAATTTTAGCATATTTAGTTATAAATATATATGTAAAAAAAAAAAAAAAAAAAAAAAAAAAAAAAAAAAAAAAAAAAAAAAAAAAAAAAAAAAAAAAAAAAAAAGTTACGGTTAAAAATTTTAAAATGCGATGTTTATATTTTTAGTTTTTAAACATAACTTTTGAATTTTTGTCTGCTTCATTTGTATGATCCATTGAGAAGAATATTTTGCAATAAAGTACTAAATGGGTCTTTTTTCATTGGACGAACCTTCATTGCTGGCCTGGTTTCATATTGGAACCTAGTGTAAGGTGATTGTTTATATTCAGTTAGTGTACAATATTTTTTGGGCCTACCCTTTCATGCTTGGGCTAAAAAGGAGCCCAGCAAAAAATATAAAAAATTTGGTCAAATATTTGGTCAATGGCAATGCCATTTAGTATATATAGGTAATAAACAACTAAGTTTTTTTTTATACGTTACAGAACTAAAATGGACATTAGCAAAATAGTAGAGGTGTCAATTTCATTACATTTATATCTAGCGTGTTCTTGTATGAAGACTGTACCATGTTCAAGTTGTGGATCCAAAATGGTGGAAATATGTCGTGTTTCTTTAAAAAAAATATGATTTATACGAAACATATGAAATATAAAGATTTACATAATGGTTCAAGAAAACTACAAGTCAAGTGACTTAACGTGATCCACGACAATGAAAAGTAGTAATATGTTCATTAAATATAAGTAACTTATAGAATCTTTACTATTACAGTAATTTAAAATGACCATTAGTAATTGGTTGAGATCCTCTCTTTTTCTTTTTTCTTTTTTTTTTTTTTTTTTTTTTTTTGAATTGAGATCCCGTTTGGATCATGGGAAAAACAGAACTTCACGTGAATACAATTTAATCGCACAATCTTTGAGGCTTAAGCCTTTGACTTTTTAGAAGATGCTTTGCTTGCTATGTAGAACAGCTTAAAGTTATTCTTTGGATTATATAGTTTCAACTTTCAAGGAAAAGAATAACTAAATGTTTCGTTTTAGTTTCATTTTTAGTGACAAAATCTCAATATTGAACATCTAAATTGTAAATTTAGTAGGGCAAACAGTCGCGGTAGAGTTTTAATTGAGCGATTAATTTTTCAATTTAAGTGATCTTCTAATATTTTTTGTCGCTCATATAGGTTTTTGCTTATTGTTATTACCATTTTGAAACTCAAACAAAATAATGCATTAGCGTCGCAAGTTACTCTGAGATAAATGATACTTTATTGGTTATTGTATTTTGTTTTCCAATCGGGGTTGGCCATCCGTAAATCCCTCAATTGGGGAAAGTGAAATATGAAAGAAGATTAATGATAAAAATAATCTCTTGAAATCTATTTGCTATAATTCTTGATTTTCTATATTTAAACACAAGTTTGAGTGTACAATTTATCAAACGTATTGAAGATGAGACACCACCACATTGTCATTCCCGATTTTTATTCCTTTAAAGACGCCTTTTTCCACCGCTTCGTTAACAATTGCATTTAACCCTTCGTTAACAATTGTTTATAGCTTATGTCCGTCAAATATTCCATTTTTTTAGTAGACAATAAAATGTTGAATTGCCATTATGGGTTGTGGATCGACACATTTGACAGACATGTAGTGACGAAACGCTAGCTACATACGTACATAGTCTTGCGTATTGATCATTCTGGACTCGTCATGACAAGGGGTCGACTAAGGCTAGCTACTTCCAATGATGAATCGACGGGAGTGATTTTGGATGCTGCTTCGAAATGGGTTGTGCTAGAATGATGGTCGATGAGGCTCCACCTTATTTTTGTTGCATCTGACATATTTCACTATAGTCCGCGGACACTCAATCGGTTGGTTTTATATTCTTTTCTTAATAGCTTAATACTGCTAACTTGCTAAGTGCTAATAAATAATTTGGATCATTTAAATCATGAGCTTGGGCCAGAAAAATAAAAGTTAGTGGCCAGTATGAGTGGCCTATATGGACTCATTTAAGTTAAGGCCAGGACCGGGCCTACAGTAATTGAGTAGATACTTATTTATGCCATTTCAACGTATCTTATAGAGGTCTAAATTCCGCCCAGTCAACACATCTATCCCATCCTAAACCGATTAAATTAAGACCAACATGTAGATTGGCTAGTTCTGTTCAGTATCATTAGAAACTTCTATACTTGTCGTGACCAGTAACAGTTGACATTCAAATAAATTAATGTGCAACTTGGTTATTTTTTTAAGTAGATGATAGTTTAAATAAACAACTAAGTTTTTATACGTTATATATAGAACTAAAATGGGCATAAACAAAATAGTAGGGGTGTCAATTTCATTACATTTATATCTCGCGTGTTCTTGTATGAAGACTGTACGTACCATGTTCATGCTGTCGATCCAAAATGGAGGAAATATATCGTGTTTCTATAGAAAATATGATTTATACGAAACATATGAAAGTGAAAGATGCAAAATTATAAAGATTTACAATTACATAATGGTTCAAAAAAACTACAAGTCAAGTGACTTAACGTGATCCACGACAATGAAAAGTAGTACTCCGTAATATGTTCATTAAATATAAGTAACTTATAGAATCTTTACTATTACAATAANGTGAATACAATTTAATCGCACAATCTTTGAGGCTTAAGCCTTTGACTTTTTAGAAGATGCTTTGCTTGCTATGTAGCACAGCTTAAAGTTATTCTTTGGATTATATAGTTTCAAGGAAAAGAATAACTAAATGTTTCGTTTTAGTTTCATTTTTAGTGACAAAATCTCAATATTGAACATCTAAATTGTAAATTTAGTAGGGCAAAACAGTCGCGGTAGAGTTTTAATTGAGCGATTAATTTTTCAATTTAAGTGATCTTCTAATATTTTTTGTCGCTCATATAGGTTTTTGCTTATTGTTATTAGAGCCGGCAATTTTGACACGAAACCTGTTAACACGACACGACACGACCTGTTCTTAACAGGTTTCGTGTTTGACCTTAACAGGTTTCGTGTCTTAACAGGTGGACCTGTTAAAACCTGTTAATTTTCGTGTCTTAACAGGTCAGACCTGTTAAGACCTGTTATGACCTGTTAATATTATAATATATATATATATATAATAATATAATCCTTAAAATTTAAAACCCTAACAGGTGCATGTTAACAGGTTAACAGGTCTCAACAGGTTCTTAACAAGTGCATGTTAACAGGTTAACAGGTCTTAACAGGTTCTTGTATCATTCGATTTGGTCATATGCATGTTAACATGTTCTTAACAGGTCTTAACAGGTACACCTGTTTATTTTCGTGTCGTGTTCGTGTTTGAGAAAAATNAAGACCTGTTATGACCTGTTAATATTATAATATATATATATATATAATAATATAATCCTTAAAATTTAAAACCCTAACAGGTGCATGTTAACAGGTTAACAGGTCTCAACAGGTTCTTAACAAGTGCATGTTAACAGGTTAACAGGTCTTAACAGGTTCTTGTATCATTCGATTTGGTCATATGCATGTTAACATGTTCTTAACAGGTCTTAACAGGTACACCTGTTTATTTTCGTGTCGTGTTCGTGTTTGAGAAAAATTACACGATTAGTTAACAGGTCGTGTTCGTGTTTGGCCTTAACAGGTTCATGTCTTAATAGGTTCGTGTAACCTGTTATGCCAGCTCTAATTGTTATTACCATTTTGAAACTCAAACAAAATAATGAATCTATTTATTAAACGATGCATTAGCGTCGCAAGTTACTCTGAGATAAATGATACTTTATTGGTTATTGTATTTTGTTTTCCAATCGGGGTTGGCCATCCGTAAATCCCTCAATTGGGGAAAGTGAAATATGAAAGAAGATTAATGATAAAAATAATCTCTTGAAATCTTTTAGCTATAATTCTTGATTTTCTATATTTAAACACAAGTTTGAGTGTACAATTTATCACATCAAAACATGCCCAGTTCACACGAAAGCTGTTACAACCTACTCAAGTAGTATTTGTTTTTTAAAAGTTAATAACCGTATTAAATGTAGACTTTTTAATTTGATATGACCATGGTCACAACCACCAGTACTCGCAGTAAGACGTTAACGCACTGATTTAAGTTGTTTGAGTTATCATAACTCAAAATTGTCTCCTTTTTTTAAGCCAACCAAGGTATGTTATTTTTAGTTTTCTACACATTGTCGATTTGAGACTTTGAGTACGTACTTCTAGACTTCTAGTAACCCACGAACAATTTTCATCAAGAGGTTTAGCACGCCTACATGATATTCACAAACAAATTTTCACACAATAATGTGACATCACACTTAGTACACCTCATTTTATAAATATAAAGTTTACTTGGATATAATATCTCTTTCATAAATAGTAACAAATTAATGCAATTTCCATTTGCTCCCCGCAATCTTTTTATCAAGGAAACCAATCCTAATAAGGTTTTTGTCTCACTATTTGATTTTATGAAATCAATATACAAATCCATAATACTAATACATTCATCAAATTAAACACAAATGAAGCTTTTTATTTTTGTACTAAAACTAGCTCCAAAATATGTTCAAAAAAGAGAACACAAAACTAAAACACAATAATTTCATTACGAGTAATTTCTATTCTAATCAAGCCGGATAATCAAACGGAAGCGGCGAAACAACAGATGAATTCGATAAATTCCTATGAACAAACCCATAATTCCGAAGAACTTGATTATCAGCAAAGTTCAAAGCCTTGTCCATAGCATTCCTACAACCCTTTGCAGTAAACACCGGGTTATGTTTCCCATTACAAGGCTGACAACCCGCGAAATGTGTCACAAAAGGCCGTCTCCAGCTTCCATACTCGTTACCCGCATCTTTTAGCGACGGTTCTCTTAACACGCCGTATCTTTCACTGACCATTTCCGCGTGTCGCCTTCTTAACATCCCAGCCCTTGTCTCTATCTCCAAATACCTCTCGCTTATATTTTTCAAAGTGTCAACAATTGCCACCCAATAACCTTCTAAATAATACCCCGTCTCGATTAACATTTTTTTCCCAAACCATTTTTGATGGTCCTTAAGCAACAAATATGCTAAAGCAGTCTGATCATCATTCTCATGCTTAAAAACATTCGATAAAACTCCAGCCCATTTCTCGTAGTTTTCGGAGCGTGGGCCCATATCGGCCCACGACTCCAGAAAATCAAGCGACCATTGACAGTTCCTAATCAAAAAAGAACCCGCATTTAACCCTAGCCAGCTTTTCCTCTCGTACACCTCTTTCGGCCATCCATGAACGACAAAATTGTAATCTTTATACTTATGAAAAGGAATTTTATACTCCATGTCCGTAAAAACCGCATCTTCATCTAGCCACCAGATCCATTCAGCTTCCGGATGGGCCACCATCGCGGCTCTGACAGCCGCGATCTTGGCCCAACACGAAGGCATTTCTGGATCCAACAACACATTATTATAAAATATATCGTACCCATGAATACGACAATAATCAACTTTATTCCTATAAAACCTTAACAAATAATGGTCCCCAGCAGGACCTTTACACGGGGTCGACTTAGACCCCGTGACAATAAACACACGATCCTTGGACTTAGGTTCAAAAGAAGGATGCACATCAAGCCATATCTTTCTCTTATGATCCCAGTTTTTTATTTTCTTATCAATAGTGTAACCGAAAGATGGGTCGTCGTAAAAGGTGGTAACGGGTGGGTCGGACGCAAGGTCGAAAGCAGGGTCGGGTTGGTTGCATTTGCATGCGTTATGATTTTTGAAAATAGGGTTTGAGTCGAGAGTTGATAGGAAGAAGAAGGCCCAAAGGAGAAGTAAAGCGGTAACAGCACCGGCTAAGAAAATGGAGGGCCGGTCAAGGGTGCGAATTGTTGGCTTACGCCAATTTGTGTGTGAGAAAACCACCATGAATAGAATGTGAATGAATAATATGGAGTTTTTTGATATGATTATGTGCTTTTTCCAATGTTATGATGGTTAAATACCATGAGAATTTCTTTTTCTATTTTTTATTCCAAGTCTAGGTTTATTACTTTTTTAGTCTAGAGTACGTGAAGTGTTTAAGTTTTTTATTATTTTAAGCTGGATGTATATTTCTGTTCAAAAAAAAAAAAAAAAAAAAAAAAAGCTGGATGTATATTTTAAATGGAAAACATAACTGTCTGTATTAAATTTCACATGTTATGTTCAATTTTGTTTAGTTCTTAAAATGGATTGTATTTTGTTTATTAGGCTGGTGACAGTTGCATCATTTTTCCGGCTGCCAACTCAGCTTTCTTTCTCCTCAACATATATTCACCTCTCTCTTCACAGTGGCAACCCATATTGCATCATCTTCAATTTTTTTTATAAACATTTTTTAACACGAACTTTAATTTTATTAATAAAATGTAAACATTACATAAACAAAACGATACGGAATTAAAACATTACAATATTAAATTAAACGTAAACATTACTAAACATCACAGAAATTCTTCATCGTCATCGTCCTCATCTTCGTCTTCATTGTCATGAGGGAGACGATGATGTCTACGATTTCTCCGAATGTGCTTGACCAAATCAGATTTTAAATTTATATGAGTTGATGCGTTCTCGAGCTCTTGAGTAACTGCTAAAGATTCTTCAAATGTATATAAGGGATCGTGTGGTTGGTGGACCTCCTCTTCAAACCATGTAGAACATATCGCCCGCTGGTTGTGTTGAATGATCATATTATGTAATATGATACATGTATATATAATATCTCGGAGATCGTTTTTAAAAAACCCTTGAGCCGGAACTTTAAGCATTTTCCATTTCCTCTTCAACACACCAAAAGCCCGTTCCACATCTTTCTATGCTGCTTCGTGCTTCCTCTTGTTCAATATTCTTTTATGATCATCCGTAGAAGGATTTGAAATGGACTTAATAAGAACGGACCATTGTGGATATATCCCGTCAGTAAGATAATATCCCCTTTTATATTGTACATCATTAGCTTCGAATTCAAGGTCTGCTGCTCTCCCAGCTCTGATATCATTGAAGACAGGTGAACGACGTAAAACGTTTATGTCGTTATTTGCACCGGTGACACCAAAGAACGCATGCCAAATCCATAAATCTTGGGAGGCGACCGCCTCCAATAAAATGAATGGATGTAGCCCGTGATCACCTCTAGCATATTGACCTCTCAAACCATTGGGGCAATTCTCTCACTCCCAATTTGTACAATCAATGCTTCCCATCACCCTAGGAAACCCATGCTTATGCTCGTGATGAGCATATAATCTTTCAAGGTCAGAATACGTGGGCTTTCGCAAATACTCAGCACCGTATAACTCCATGATAACTTTTCAAAACTTACGGAGACATTCACGGGATGTTGTTACGGCTATTGCCAGATTCTCGTCAAGAGAATCTGGAACGGCCGCGTATCCCAATTGACGAATAGCCGTAGTACACTTGACCAATGGGCTAATACCAGATACGCCCCTACAATCATTAGTTTGTTGAAAATAACTAGAATAATCGGTTACCTCTCGAACAATTCGTGTGAACAGTTCTCGGCTCATTCGGAAACGTCGACGGAATGTTCTTTCATCGTGCAACGGGTTTCGCCGAAGTATGCATTCACTAACCGATTGTGTGCAGCAACATGATCCCTAGGTATGTACCTTCTTGAAGGTTTTGGTTGGTGTGCTTGATATGCGTTCCAAGCAAACTCCGTAAACTCACTCATAACTTCATCGTCGTCGTCGGAAGACGAAGAACCAAACAAAAACTCGTAAGACGACATGGACATGGTGAATGAATATTGATGATAATTTGTTTGAATTGTGTTTGAAATTGTGTGTTTGAATGTGGGTTTGATGTTGTTATTTATAGGATGAAAAGTGGTAATTTTTTTTTAAAAAATAAGGTTTTTTTTTTTTTTTTTTTTTTTAATATCCAAACGGTCACATTTTGTTTTTTGAAACTTGGAAAATGTATTAAATAATGCAAATGTTGAATGTTTTTTTGTGTTGAAAGTCGGTTGAGATTTCGACCCATATTGCAAAATAGTGGCCGGCGACCGATTTCAGAAAAGCCACCCACAGTGGCTCGACCGGTATTCCCAATCGGTCGACCGAAGTTCCCAATCGATATTTCACGGACCACTGTCACTAGCCTTATAACATACTCCGACTTGATACCAAACCCGTCTGATGAACATGATAGTTTTATAAATTTGATTACTAGAAAGAAAATGATATATAAAAAACTTATAGAACAAAATGATATATAACAAAACGTATAGAAGAAAATGATATATAAAAGACTTGCATTTTTCTAATTTCAACTTTGATAATTTACGCACATGTAACATTAATCATGCATCTACATTACATTTAAAAGAGTTCTAATCATGCATGCTAAAGATGTGAGACAATGTATAAGTTGAAACTTGAAGTAACAATTCCGAACCAAATAGGTGAGTACTCTATCACATGTGACTATCACATTAAAATGTGTAAAGTGTGAAATTCGACTTTTGATAAGTGCAGACCCAGACAATCACGAAATGGTCACAATAATTTTTTTTTTTTTTTTTTTTTTGAAACTAAAGATTTAAGCTGGTTTAAATATGTGTGATGAGTTCTTATAGAAAAAACAATTCCATGGTTAAATGAAATGGAGTTTCTTTGCACACTCCTAACTCCTTGATTCCTTATTTTGATTGGGATATTCATTGTACTGTTTTATTTAATGAAATGGAGTTTATTTGCCGCTTGTGAACCTTCGGATACTGTTTTATTTAATGTTTGTTCAATTACTCTTTTACCCGCAAAGGCAATGTAGGCATGGGGTTCGGCAATATACAGAGCAAATCGTAAACACCGTCAACTATGTTACATATCCGAATCAAAACCTTCACCGCAATCAATTCTGTAAATGAAAAGTTATATCCGAACAATGTGGAGGCTGATTTTGTCATTTTGGTATTTGACAAATAACCAATAAGGAAGCGCCAAGCCCTCATCTCTTCTTGATTTAATACTATCCTTCAAAGAAACTTTTGGAATATATTTTGTTTTTTCCAACTAAAGAATAACAAGTCTTTTGGCATATTTATCAGAAATCTGATTTATTCCCAAGTTAAATGTCGTGAAGTGAGATGCACATGATTATCATTAGGACATTTTTAACCTTTTTCTTTTCTGTTTTCTTACTAGTGTATTCAATTTCATCATTAATTTTAAAGATAAAGTTAAAAAATAAAGCCAGGCAAAACTAATTTCTTAAATAGCTAAACAAGTATCCACTATGTATGTCGACTTTTATGAGAGAGAACTCAAGACTCAAAATCTTTAGTTGTGTTTGGTACAGAACAATTGGCATAAGAACATTAGCAATGGTAACTTGACTTATTATATAACTCAGCGCCACGTCAGCTTTAACACTTTAACTCAAAACTTTAACTCAACACTCACATCAATAACTCAACCTTAACTCAACAACAATTTACAAAAACACTCCTTCATTTAGGGGGGGAAAGTGATTTTTTTTTTTTTTTTTTTTATACACAATACACCCTTAACGCTGAGTTAATGAGGTAACGCGGGGCGTTAACGCCGCTTTAGCGCAGGAGCATGCAACGCATAACTCGGCTTTAACGTGCGTTATAAAGTCTTTAACGTGAGAATGGCGTTACCATTGATTGTGCTCTAAAGGTATAGTTAAGTAATTAAGTTTGTGGATTCAAGCAGTGCCACAAAGTCGAACAATTCATATGGTATTTTTGGTATTTAATGTTTAATGAATTCTTTTTTACATGGATTACAAATTTTGTTTAAAAGTTGTTTTATTATTTTCGTTCATACATTATTAACATGAATGTAAATACAAAAGACTAAAACAGTTAAAGTACCACACAAAACATACTTAAACACGAAATATCATGAAAGTAGCCCGCCTATCTGGCGGTCAGACAACTAGTTATTTATATAGAAAATTAGGGCTGTAAACTAACTGAACGTTCAGTTAACCAATAATTCGCATAAAAAAAATCCATATCATTATCTTAACAAACATAAACAACTCACTTTATTAACAAACGAAATTTGTCCGTTTTTATTGGTTTAAAATTCAATGAACAAAAATAAACAAAACTTTGTTGATGTTCGTCCGATTCATTGTAAACTACAACAAACAGTCTAGACTTTTGAGGAGAAGCCTAGTCAATTTATAAAAGTAAGTCAAAGTGTTGTTAATTCCCAAATCACGTGATCTCTATCACATGGGCTGCTGCTTAACTTCTTACACAAAATGTGAATATAATTTTTTTCTTATACTTCTTTCTGATTTTCTCTTTTGATACGAGGATGATACATGGAATTATTAAAATGATTGTCTAACAAATTAACAATACTACTAGCACGGCTATACGATTATATTAAATTAGTAATTACCTGAAGATCAAACATTTGGTTCAAAGCATCCACAATCATGCGATAATATATTATAGAAAATATATAAACAATGTGTAAAGAGATATAATTCCAAACAGGTTTGTCCCAAAAAGACATTAGACATGAAAAAAGAAGCCACGATCATTGACTGTGAAAAGAAAAGCATGATAAAAACTGCCAAAACTAGAACACACAAAAATAAAGCGTGGGAAATTATGCCACAAATCAAGGAAATATATTTGACCAAAATTATGGTTCAAAACTATTTTAAGTTACAATTTAGGTTGATTAAGAAAAAGTTAATTGTTTTATATGTGGAAATTTTAACCTTTGCGATAGCTTAAATGGTGTTCTAATAATTACAAATAAACAACACTATTGCTTGTTTGACTTAATTAGTTGCACATGGATCATGTTAATATCTCATAATTATGTTCATTTAGGCCAACGCTAAGGATAATCGTAATTGTTGTGGTCACTTTCTGTCACATCTGCGTCGTCTCAGTTTTCTCCCTCTAAGACTATACCTCAACCACAATTTGCTAATACGGCGACCAAAAAAAAAAAAAAAAAAAACGCAAAACCTTTGACAGTTTCGGTTAGCAGGCCAACCATAACTTTCAAAAGATTGGGCTCACACTCGGTTGGCAAAGATTATGCTAGAGAGGAGACCTATTGAAATGTTCGGTTGGTTAGGGGATCAACCGACACATTAACATTGGCCTTAAATGGCAAAATAGATGGTCAAATAAGTTAAATGGTAAATCGGATTTCTTCCACGAGGTATTTTCGTTACTGTTTTTTACTATTTCTATAACCACTCAAAATGTTAGATGTTTAAGTTCATAATTTAAAGGTTTGCTAATAACAATCCTAAAACTACCGGTAATAAGGCTCAAGAACGTGTCTTAGGTGCATAGGTGGAAGAGCAACGACGCATCCACCTTATTACCCACACCATCTAGGATGCGTTTTAGGTGTACAAAATGTAAGACTCGATCGTTTACAAGACCAAGTCACGGGAGCGAGTAAATGAGGCCAACGTTAAAAAAAGATGCCATTGGGCATTTATTATAAAAAAAGAAATAAAGCTTGTGTGTTGTGAAATGAAGAAAGGAAGATTTGTGATTGCATTTATGTGTGAAAGGAATAAAGAGTGGTTATTTGGGTCAATCCAAAAACCGAATCGAATACAAATTTGATTTTCAGTTCGGTTTAATCCAACTTAAATTCGGTTCGGTTCGGTATTTGATTTTTCACAATTTTTTTTACCAAAATAGTCGAACCAAATAAACCGAACTAATGAACACCCTTACATGATGTATTTTACTACAATGCTATCAACAAATAATTATGAATGATTGACAATTCCAAATAAACCCTGAAAACACAGGAGTCACAAGAAATGCTTTATTGTGATTTGATGATTCAAAATTTTACAATAAATAGTTAAAATTTATTTTGTTAACCATTACTCCATATTATCAAAACTCATTAGTCAAACAAGTTGAGAGAACATCTTAGAAAGGCTCAGATCGGGTTAAGTATAGTCTTGCTTCATTTTTTATCATTTCAATTTGTACTCGTGTCGTAATTAGCTAACTTTATGTGTTTACTTGTTTTGGTGTCTTTCAAGTTTCAACAATATATATTGTCCCCTTCGTCACTGAAAGCTTAGTTTCTGGCCCATATTTTCCCATGTTTGCGCCGTGATGATAGAGTGCATAGGTGTTTTTGTACTTATACCATTTTCCAATGTCACCGGCCTTGTTAAAGTGTTGCATTTTAGACAAGACAAAATAAGATAGACTATAAACTAACACGCCTTCTTTTTCACGTAAATATCTAGGTTGCGTTTAGTTGGGAAAAACACCCTTATTTTCCTTTGTAACCCACAACCCTCTGTCATTTTCTTCAAAATAGAAAATGGAAACATGAACTAAACACGTTTTCTATATTTTCAAGTATTTTGTGGAGATAAATTTCCCTTCCAAATTTTTACAAAACTAGAGATAGAAAACAAGAGAATTTTTCTCAAACTACACGCACCCCTACTACTCCGTAGTATCCTTATGTATGTTCTTACAATCGTATTACATATGAGAAAATGCAAAATTAACAATATTCGCTCTAATATTATTGCTTTCCTGTTTGATATGTCAGAAAGTCACACTGTATGAACATCTACAGTGCATCAAATCTTAATAAATTAATTATTGCAATTTTTTTCTTATACTATAAATTTTTCTTTAATATCTTGTGTAATACTAAAAAGTCTTGCAATAACTTTTTTTGTGTACACCACTTGTGTCATTTAAGTCTTCAATTAATAAAAAACAACTTGATTATCTAGTTTTATGTCAAACGCTTGTTATCTACAAAATTATCTTTCAAAAGTCTTTAATAAAGCTTTTGTTGCAATGCATCAAGTCATTCAAAAAACTTATTAAATAGTGAAACGTCTTTTGTAAACCGATGCATTGTAGTTCCTCTAATAAATGCATTTTTTTGCTTATGTTTTTCTTTATGGGCAATTGGAACCGAATGAGAGTGTTAGATTTATTCTTATTTGTTCTATAACGTTGCATAACATGTGAAGCATCACATGAGTGTGTGATATAGTGCATGCTTCAACTCTATATTTAGACATGTATAATTTTTTGTAGAGAAAATTCCCAAAATAGGCCAAAAAGTTTCAGACATTTCAGCTTTTGGTCATGATTTGACCTCTCTTCCCAATTTGGTCATGCTCGATTGCTCGACTCCACCCAAAATTTGACACATGTCATTCCTTTTGTACAAGTGTCATTCCTTTTGTATTTTTTCCTATAAAAAGTACAAAAGGAATGACACGTGTCAAAATTTGGGTGGAGTCGAGCAGTCGAGTAGTCAAAGTCGAGCAGCTAAGCAATCAAAATGACACATGTCAAAAACTGAGTGGAGTCGAGCAGTCGAGCATGACTAAATTGGGAAGAGGGGTCAAATCATGACCAAAAGCTGAAATGTCTGAAACTTTTTGGCCTATTTTGGGAATTTTCTCTTTTTTGTATTATTATACCAGGATCAGAATGTACGATATGATGGAAAAGTAGTAACTACTACCAACTGTACACTATATAAATACAAGTATGTGAAGGAGTTAAGGCAATGTGATGGATCAGAGATAAAAACAATATTGTATGAAATAACATAGGAGTGAAAAGGGGCAGAAAATCAGGGAGTGACATATGCCAAGTGATGACCGGGTAGCAGATCTTGGGTGGGGGTTTCATTATCCTTTTCCCATTACCAAGATGTGACCCTGTCTCCTTCTGCGTGCTTCTTTTCAATTTATCGTGCTTGCTTTCCCATCATAAAGACCAATCTAAAGAATATTCTTCACTCTTTTCTTTTCTTTTACCTTTATTAGCTAATGTTACGAGTAATTAAAGTGTTTTGGTGGTTAATGCGGTTGCAAGGCGGGAAAACAAGCGGGAAAGAATTTTTTATTTTTATTTTTGGTGGGATTCGACGTAACACCTCACCCTACTTTGGGGGTAAATGATTTTTTGTTTAGTAACGGGATTTAAGTCAGAAGAGAGATACTTCCTACGTCCTAAAATAGTTGTCACCTCTTTTAACTTTTTTATGTCTTATTTTTTCAAATTTAATTTAAATATTTTCGTTTGTGTTATATAATAGTTTTTGTAAAATATATATGAATAGATTTGTTTTAAAATGTATTTTTCATTCATATAATTTTCATCAAATATTGTATAATACAAACAAAAATATTGAAAATTAAAATTGATAAAAAAGATTTTAAAAAATCAAAAGAGAACAATTATTTTAAGACGGAAGGAGTAAATATTTTATTGGCCGCTGTGAGCAAGTGTATCTCCGACTAGATTAATTTTAAATATGTCAAAAATAGAAAAAGTTGAAATGAGCGAAAGAAAGTGCCGTCAAGTGAAAATTGATCGAAAAGAAGTTATTATTATTTTTTTTAAAATTTATTTTTTCAACGTGAAGCTGTTGTGACGAGATAAAACTCACAAACTGCAAATACTAATGTGCAAAGAATGAATCGGATTGAAGATATAGCATTGGGGTGTTCATTGGTTTAGTTATCGGGTTGTTCGGTTTATTCACTTCGGTTAATTTTTTTTCTGAGTCAAACCGAAAACCAAACTAAAACGAATTTAAATTTGATTAAACTGAACCGAAAACCGAACTGAGTAACCATAAATACTTATTTTTAATTAATATTATTATTTATAAAGATCTTTAGCAACAAAAAAATTTTCAAGCTTAAATGTTGTATTTATAATATGTAAGAGTTTTATTGGTCATTTATGTATATAAATATATAAAAAAAAAAAAAAAATTATATGAAATTGGTTTTCGGTTTAGATTGTCAAAACCATATTTAAACCGAATATTTAATTCGGTTCGGTTTAGTTTTGACAAATTCGGTTTGGTTTTTCAGTTCAGTTTGGTTTCGGTTTTGGTTTTCGGTTCCTGTAAGTATTACCCGAATTCTGAACTACCTTATATAGCGTCATCATTTGTTGAAATTGAAATGTCTGCACTTTTTCACCAGGCAAAATGTCTAATATTTATAACGGGTCTGGTAGTTATGGGTAAAGAACTAAAGATACAAATGGTAACCCTTTTTCCTTTCCAGCAATACGAACGTGTTTAAGTAATTGTCGTCTAAACCACACCCTTCACCATTAATACAGTTATATTTTTCATTTTAACATAATATTATTGCGCTTTTCATCAACTTAAACATGTAATGATCACAAAACTATGTTGCTTTGTGTTTCGTTCGACGCCAAGAAGCCGAGCTTGGTGCGCAATCATGAGCCCGACAAATTGTGACCATTGCGGTGATGCCAACCCACCACTACTAACTACGAGCAAACTTATGCATATTGTAACTAGTTAAACTTGTTAAATTGTTCCTGAACTTAATTTTTTGAATCATCTTTATTTCCTGTAAAATGTGAAAGATACACTTAGGAATTATGAATGGAATGAAAGGTGTATTTGGCAAATTAGTTGAAGTTATAACTTATTTTCAAAGTATTCTATAATAGATTTGACTTAAGATAATATAAAAGCTTATTTTTAGCATATACAATTGTTGTTCCCACAACAATTTTCATTTACTCGACACGAATCTTAACTAATGAAGTCGACACAAATATCGACACAATTTTTATATTTGTCATAGAAACAATGAATCAATCATAGTCATCTATTTTTTTTTCTAAATTAATAAAAAACCATTTTCCACATTTTTTTTTCAAAAACAACATATCTTGCAAACGGTAAATATTCAAGATACAAAAAATACACCATCGCAACGAGAATTAAATTATTTTTCTATAGATATGCAATTCTATATAATTTCGACAAACTTTTTTTTTCGACGAACTTTTTTTTTTTTTAAAATTTCCGCTCGGAAAAATCACATGTGATTCGTAAAAATCACATATGATTTGATTTTTATAAATCACATATGATTCTTGTGATTTTTACAAATCACATGTGATTCGTAAAAATCACATATGATTTGATTTTAACAAATCACATATGATTTTTACAAATTACATGTGATTTTTCTGGGCAGAATTTTTTTAAAAAAAAAAGTTCGTCGAAAAAAAAGGTTCGTCGAAAGTATATAACAATGCATATCTATAGAAAGATAATTTAATTCTCGTCGCGATGGTATGATTTTTTTCGCGTAACGATTAACGGTTTGCGAGATATTTAATTTTTAAAAAAAGGGTGAAAGTTTATTTTTTTTATTTTGATAAAAAAAAATGAATGAATAAGATTGGTTTATTGGTTATATGGCAAATATGAGTTCAATTTTATCTCATGATTTATCTGCTTGTACTTTTCTTTTATTGAACAAATACCTGCTTGGACTGACTAAGCCCTTTTTTAATACTTATCTAAATGGGCTCATTTTAATTGGGGCTTGTCAGTTATATATCGAGCTAATTGGATGATTATAATCTGTTATTCTCATAATAATCTAAACAAAAACTATGTCTATAACCTTAATCCATCAATTCTATTTATATGGCTGGTGACACGCGGCTAGTGCCGCTATCTAAGTCAGTCCCTGATTATTGATTGATAAATTACATAATTTCCTTAAATTTTTATAATTAGTGATTGATTTTCATTTCTATGATAACTTAAAAATTTGTTTGAACAACTGTATTTATATGTGGAATGGTAAAGTTTCTATTATTTGAATGAAAACATCCAAGGTTGGGCACTTGGGCTTAAGCTAACAGGCTCTGTGAGGAGCCAAGATGGGAATATATAAGTGTATAAGATGAACCATATGATGGGTCGAAGAAGGCTTGTAGCCTATCTTGGGTGTTTATCGTTTTTGTTTTAGTTATTTCGGTCGTTTTCAGAATATCGTGTAACTCAATTTGAGTTCACTAAATAAAAATTGACTTCAAATTCTAACTTGACGGGATAATTTGAACTTCAGTTTTTGGATGATTTTATTTTGCAAACCTCAATTAGCCAAGTACAAAGATCTGTTTTGTCATTAAGGTGCATGTGGGCTGATACGAGTCCAACCCTTTATCTAAATTAGAAGACTGTTAGGATCATGGGCATGTTTTCTATTCTTTAGGAGTAAGTTTAGGTTAGTAGTTTATTTATAGGGAGTCCACTTTTCAAATTGTTCTTCTTACGGGCTAAGTGTAATGGGCCTATATCCGCCGAAAATAACTAACTTGTTTTTCGGGCTCTGAAATCCATCATGGATGCAGCAATTTGGGTTGGTTTTTTAAAGAGTACAAAGTACAAACGTGGGTACCATGGATATCCCACCTAGCTAAGTGTCATGTCAAAAGAAAGTGGTGTGGCCAAATAACAAAACAGATTCATTGACCCAAAATTTCAACAACTCATGTGTTGATATGCTTTGGGTATCACATGGCATGCCACCTGACAAAAGCATGTAGATTTTGATGGATTTTATTATGATTAATGGAGTTCTTCATGGCCTACCATGTTAAATGTTTGTACATTGGAGGGCCCTAATCAACTATCATGTCATGTATGTAGCAAATGGATTTGTGGGTTGTTTAGATGATTGAATAGACCACACTTCTATATGAAACTTTATAGCGATGTGGATAGATCATTACGATTGTTGAATCGAAAATTTCTAGAATCCACAAGTGTTCTACTTGTTATATTGTTCATGAATCTATCCCTTTTATGGAATGTATATAAACTGTTTAAGTCCCATTAAAGACATGTTTCCGCGTGAGTAGTTGTCGTCTTTTAACTTTCATTTCTATTTTTAGTTTTCTTTATCATTTGATCATGTCCAATCACTTTTCCTTTTCAAAAATCAAAATCATGAATCACATATGTTGGGTAATTATATATAATTGAATGAAGGGAAGAATGGTGATTAAGTACTATACATGCACTATAAGAATTTCTATCATGTATTATCTTGTGAGGTTCAGTAGTACATTTTAATTAAGGATTGAACCCAACACAGACAACTCCAGATCAGATTTTGATAAAAGACTATAATTGCCATGCAAAGTATTGTTATCATAAATTTCAAACAGTTGACCTTATCAAACCATATATAATTTACTAGTATCATTTTTTAATTGAACCAAAACTTGAATGTTGAA
This sequence comes from Artemisia annua, assembly GCA_014162995.1. NCBI lineage: Eukaryota > Viridiplantae > Streptophyta > Magnoliopsida > Asterales > Asteraceae > Artemisia > Artemisia annua. The sequence goes on along the minus strand of LBNU01037419.1, from coordinate 14,393 downwards.
AGTTTCCATAAATGAAAAGAACTTGTGGGTAGAGGATGTTATAACTTACAAGGTGGCTAAGATGTCATCCTCATAACAATTCCATGACTACTTGCATTATTCTTATAACAAACAATGGGGTTTGATGACCACATGACATGGTACTTACAGACACAAGAGTATGAATTATAATCTACTATATTACCTTATAAGCTTTCATGTTTTTTTTGGAAGGTAACAAAAAGACCAAAACCGCTGGTTGCACGCATCTTTCATGTTTTGCCAAAGATCACCATAACAAATTTCTTCATCAAGCTGTAAGTTTGCAAGTGACACTATACATATCCAAATACCTGATGAACGGATATATCGTGTGAGCATCTGGCCATCAGTAGTGTTTTAATTATAAATGCAACAACATATTATTATCTTTTGGGCATGTGCATCTATAGTTCGCCAAGATGAAAGATACTTTACGCTGTAATTTATGTTTTTCATTGTGATTTGTATTTTCTTTTTAGATTTTGCTTTATACGCTATAAGTACTTTTATTTCATTTTATAGATTTTTAGAATAGAAACATTACATAATCAAATATTGCATACAATCCAAGCTTATCTCTTTGTCTATTTCTCTTGCTTTTAATAGATTGCTACAGTTTCTTGTGAAACAAACACCACATACTGCACCTGGGCATAGACGTGCTGGAAAGCTAGCTTATTTTCATGTGACACTGTCTTTTGACAGCCTAATAAAATTAAAGTAAGAAAACAAAATCAAAATATAGAATCAGGTGACTGGATATGCACATTTGGTTTTATGTTATAATTGTTCTGTGGCCTCAACATCTGTTCGCAAACAATTCAACGGAAAGGTACAGTAGCTAATGATGCTCTCGCACAATTATGATCTTCGTCCTTTTATCCATGCCTAAGTTGTAGGCAATCATATCATTTTTTTTCTTCCAAATATGGTAGGCTTTTAGACTTAATTACTTCGCTGTTACTGACTTAGTTCTTGGATTTTGTTTTTGAAAATTAGCAGAAATCTATTGTGATAGAAAAAACTTGTAACGATGAGCATACAATAGCTACTGATATATAGTTGAACACTGAGACCACAGGTCCACTCCAGCTTAGAGGATAATGCATATGCCTAATGTATACGTAGAGCCAGTAAAGTCCCGTAAGTTGTTGGTTTATACCCTCTTCTAGTTGATTTCTAGTTGGACGGGTTTCGTAATATTTCATTTTTGTACAACTGTCAAGTAAATTAAAGTTAAGAGACGATTTTTTTTAATAGCAGACAGATACTTCCAAAATACCTAAAAGACGCCTTTCAATTATGCATATACTTTTCCAAATTGTAGGGTTTCTGTTTGACCAAAGATATCCAACTAAAATTTTCTTTATTAAAATCACTACTTGCGTGCAAACTGTAGTCCCCGTTTGCTAATCTTTTAATAGCAAGTAATCGTGTTGACATTATGCTCCAAATCCTGAATCATCGAAACTTGCTCAAACACATCGGCCCACCAGGGTCTTATTGTTCACTAAGATAATGCTTCAAATTCAAATGATCTGACAAATTTATATCCATGTGATCATGCAAAACCAAGTGGAATAAGATTCCGCCCCTTTAATACGTTCAAAATGCTCAACAATCCGCTATTAGCTGTAAGCGCTGTTTGAATAGAAACAGCCTTAGTCAAAACTGTGTGTGCAAGTGTATAATACCTTAATCTTTAGGTGATAAACCTTCAAAGTGGTGGGACATTACATGCCTCTAAAAAGCAAGCCATACCCATGTGTTATTTTTTGTCAATTCCTTCATTAGCTTCACAGATAATTGAAAGTAGTCCTTCATGTGATAAGTCCTTAGTTTTATATAATTCTTTGTATTTGAAGAAACCCTAATATCCCTCTTGCTATATATACCAAGTTCTTGGAGATTTCATATTAAGTCTCAACACCACAGGAGCTCCAGTATAATCTTCTTTCCATTTCGAGAAACACACAAAATCCCTCTTTCTAGTTTTACCAAGGACTTGGATATTCTATTCCAAGATTCGTTACTGAAAAACTTTGTAATATATATATATTTTTTGTTTATAGTTAAACATATGGGTATGGGAATAATTAAAATAGCCAATGCCGGACAAAAGCTCAAGCGATCCATTACACCAAAGAAGAATGGATTCCAAGGTGCTACAAATTCCCCAAAGAAAGGCCATTTTGCTGTTTATGTTGGTGAGACACAAAAGAGATACGTCATCCCTCTATCTACCTTGGACCACCCTTTGTTTCGGGAGCTTTTACGTTGGGCTGAAGAAGAATTTGGTTTCGACAACTCAGAAGGCGGTCTTCAAATTCCTTGCAATGAAGATTATTTCGAAGGTCTCATTTCACTCATAAGTGCTACTTGATGTAGGGCATGGAGACTATTAGTTAGATATTCATTTAACAAATTCGATTTCACTCATTTCGTTAAGAGAGTTGTAAATCATATGGTTAAAAGCTCATCCCTTTTGGATGATCCAGAAGACCTATATGCAAAGACGAACTTTTGCCCTCCGAGGAGAACCCATGATAAATCACTGAGTGACACATTATGAGATTTGAAATCATGATCCTTAATTATTTACCTTGAACAGTTTCAAATCATTTGAACAGTTGTAATCAAGAATCTTTTAAATTACAAGTGTTATTTCTTCAAGTTACTTCTAGAAAGTAATCTGTTAGTGCATAAGTTGTTCAACACAGATACAATAGTTACCTTTTCTTTTAAGGCCAGAGGAATTTCATTAAAAATAATAGCAAGTAGCTAGAGAAAACATTACATCAATACAAATTACGCAAACACACCGAAGTCAAACCCTCCTAGCACTCCTATAACCAAACACCAATTTTGAAACAGCTAATTAGACACATAACTATGACAACACCTCAAAGAATTCTCCTTACACGATTGAAAGTAATGCTAACCAAGTCCTTTTAGTTGCTTTTCAAATATAACAATGTTCAAATTAGATTAAGAATCATAATCCGATATGTCTTCCTCATCAAGGAAACTTGTGTTCGAGTTAGACACAATAGTTACTAAAACTACACGCTTGCCAGAGTTTCGTATTTGAACAAAAGATTATTGCATACTTATATGTTTAACAATTAATTATATTACACATAGGCGTCCGCATAGACAATAGTGTGATGTGGTAGATGTGGCATGCCATGTCATGGCTGGCTAAAAAGAATGTTAAAATTATATACTTAATGCTTTTTCTGGCAATTTTCTTTAGACAATTATTTCTATCATATGGTTCTAATATTACTGTAACAATAATCTTAAGATTAATTATGCCCCAACAGGCCAACAGACCTAATTATCATATAATTTCCTGCTGTACTAGGGCGTCTGCGTGATTTGCTGATCGAGGATCCCTCATATTTGTGTAAGTTGATATAACTAACTACAATCACACTACAATGTTTGCATAGATGATGATCAATTAAGGTCTATTAGAGTTTCATTGTCAACTGACTAGTTCATTCTTATTCTTAATACTTATATGAATGCCTTCTTTTTTTATAATGCGCGTATAAACAAAGTTCAAAGTAATGTCCAATGTACGGACTTTTTTCAACAATAGGCTCAAACACACCTCAAATTTGTGACAGTCATACAAGCAAGTCAAGCCAAGCTCGAGCTCCACTTGAGGTATTTAGGCTAAAATGAAGCTCGATGAGTTTTCGTGAGTCATGACATAGGATCGAGCTTGGCTCAAGAAGGATTTAAGGTTGGCTCAAGCTTGACTCAAAAAGCTTTGATATTAAATTAAAACTATTTTTAGAGTTATGATTATCATATATATAAGTAAACATTGTATTTAATACAAAAACTTATTGATCTCCAACCCGTTGGAACTTGGATAGTCGAGGTATTGATCTCCACTCTTCTTGATGTCCCGTGTGTTATGAAGATATCGAAACGGCTCAACATATTTTCATTTATTGCCCGATTGCTCGTGGGCTTTGGCGTATGGTGATAAAATTGTGGAAGCTCGCGAATCACCCACAAGACTTACATTCATTCCTCTCTTGGAGTGACACGGTTAATTTTATCGATGTGGCTAAGACTTGCTTTGACGTTGTGGTTCACACCACTACATGGATTATTGGAGATACTGAAACCGTTTTTGTTTTGAAACAAAGCCTCCTCAGAAAGACATGCTTGGAGATGATGCCAAAATCTTCTCACATGCTTGGATCATGCATAGGAACAGGAACCTTAGCTTAAACCAAATTGGCTTGTATGGATCAATGATCCTATTTTTTCTTGTAAAAACTCTTTATAATTTTCTAGTATCTTGCTAGCCTCAATCCAATTGCTGTTCAGAAAATAAAAAATAAAAAAAACTAATTATTTGTGGAAACTGTATCAAAACTTGACTATAAATAAAAATCACAAAATAAAAGGTCAAAAGATATTTTAAAGTTCAACAATACATAATTTACAAACCCTAATATATAAATAGTGTATCTTTATTTTCAGAACCCTGTTAAGTGCGGGAACTGCGAGAACTCCAATTTTGCATTAGAAAACATGCATGTTCATATAAACATGTATGTTTTCTTACATACACCTTAATACACATACATGTACAACATACATGTTCATATAAAAACTTGTTAAGTGCAACAGATCAATGCAAAATGATTTTATTTTTAGAACCCTGTTAAGTGCGGGAACTGCGAGAACTCCAATTATGCATTAGAAAACATGCATGTTCATATAAAACATGTATGTTTTCTTACATACACCTTAATACGCAGGCATGCGTATTAAGGTGTGTGTAAGAAAACATACATGTTTTATATGAACATTCATGTTTTCTAATGCATAATTGGAGTTCTTGCAGTTCCCGCACTTAACAGGGTTCTGAAAATAAAGCCCCCCTATATAAATATACCTGAATTCAAATATACACAAACACATTACACCAGCTTGGAATGCTCAATCATAGATCAAAACAAGCTTATGTAATCTCAAACTTGGCTCATTATATTTCGAGGTTGTTTTAATGGTAGAGCTTTGTAAAAACTTGTCTCGAACACTACAAAAAAATATTTCAATCTCCACACTTTTTTCTCCACACCACTAGAAAGTGTGTAAAATTTTACTAATTTATTAGCACTTAATAGTGTCTAAAATTTGGTTACACTAATAAGTGTGAGAAAATTTGTAAAACAATAGATTTGTCACACTTATAGTTGTCTAAAAAAAAATTCACACTTTTAAGTGTGAAGAATTATAAGATTTCTCCACACTTTTAAGTATGGAGGTTATTTGTAACACCCAAATTCCCCACACTTTAAAGAAGTGTGGAGAATTTGGGCCTCCACACTTTAAGGAAGTGTGGAGAATTTGGGTCCACATTTATAAGTGTGAACATTTCTTAGATTTCGCCACACTTAAAAGTGTGATTTTTTTTTACACATAGAAAATTTATTATTTTACATTTTTTTCCACACTTATTAATGTAACCATTTTTTTATACATTATTAAGTGTTAATAAATCAATAAAATTTTACACACTTTTTAAAAGTGTGGAGAAAAAAATGTGAAGATTGAACCAATTTTTTGTAGTGGAATGAGCTCATGCTCAAATTACTCATAAAAGCTTGACTCGTCCGCACCCCTCAAATTGTCAAATCCACTCGCCTTACTGACATTAAGCTAACCACAAGCTTTTATTCATATAGCTTTCAAGTTATACATAGACATGATAAATGGACTAATGATTTTTAAACGATCACAAATATGCTAGTCTTCTCCGCAAAGAATCCACATACAATCCAAAGAAGTTCACACCATCGGCATCATCCAATACTAGATTCCAAGGAGGCGAAAATCGGTGGGCTATTTTGGTGTTTTGCTTTGGCCCCGTATGCTCAACTTGGTGTAATCAATGAAACTCTGACAAATAGCAAACAAATTATTCAAATCGCCGCATGTTCATTTGCTAGTATAATGGACCCTATCAATTCTTTCTGTTATAAAATTCTATCCAAGCACATGTTTTTCCATTCATTAGAAAAATAATTTACATTGAAATTAATACGATATCTTTGAGTTTCTGATCACTAAATAAGTATGAGCAGAGGCATGTGAGGCTTCCTAGTTCTGTCAACAATCCTACTTGGTTATCTACTAGTAGAATTAAAACACAAATACACACTTCAATGACAAATGACAATCTTCAATAAATAAAAATGAATCTCTCATTGTTGGTTTTAACCACACAAATTCGATTGTCTTTGATGATTGTACCTAGCCAATCTTTCTAGCTAATTGGACAAGAGCTTTATCATATCATTGGTCAATGGAAATAATCAAACTGACATTCCAAAAAAATGTAAACATATACGAGCTATTTGAGGAAATAAAAAAGTTTTCTCCATTAATTCGTCTTTGGCAGAGAAATTTTGTATCAAGATCGATTCAACATGTACCACAACTCTCTTTGTTGAAAGTAATAAGCTAAGGGCTTATTTTGTCATTTTGGTATTGTGTTTCCTTTGTGTTTATATGTGTGCAGGAGTAGAAATAAAGTTAGAAGGACTAAAGTTGACAAGAGTGGAAAATGAAGGGCTATAGATGCTGAGTGGATAAAGGCTAAAGCTGACTTGGTCAAGGGCTATATATATTTCTCTTCGTCTCATTCTTATTCAGTTTTTAGGGTTATAACTGTGTGCGATTACACACAGTCATCTTGTTAGTTTGTTAGTTGTTTTTCTCTGTAAATCTTTCTTTCAGATCTGTATTGTAAAACTCTCATAATGTATCAACCATAAGGGGAGGTTGGTTGGGTTGATACTAATAAAATTCATTTTGGTAAATCTGTTTAGATCAACTCTTTGTATAAATTTAACATGGTATCAGAGCCAACATCATCTTCTAAAACTTCTATACCAAGAAAGTACTTTAACTTTCCCAAGTCTTTAATAAGAAATTTTGTTCTTAGAAAATCTTTGACCTTCTCAATTTCTTTAACATTATTTCCAGTTATGACAATGTCATCAACATACACAAGTAAAATAAGAAACACACCATTATCTGACTTTGTAAATAAAGAAAAATCGCTTTTGCTTTGACAACAGCCATTTTCCTTTAAGACAGATACAAGCTTCTCATTCCACTTTCTAGGAGCTTGTTTTAAACCATATAAAGACTTCTTTAACTTGCAAACCCTTTTGTCATTTTTATCAAAATAACCTTCAGGTAACTGCATATAAACATCTTCTTCAAGTTCACCATATAAAAAAGCATTATTAATATCAAGCTGAAACAAAGGCCAGCTATTTTTAACAGCAATACTGATTATGATTCTCACAGTAACAATTTTAACTACTGGAGAAAAAGTCTCTTCATAATCAATACCCTCTTTTTGATTATAACCTTTAGCAACAAGCCTTGCTTTGTATCTTTCAACTGTTCCATCAGATTTATACTTAATTTTCCAAATCCACTTGGATCCAATTGCTCTTCTCCCAACAGGGAGTTCAACAACTTCCCAAGTTTCATTTCTGTTTAATGCTTCAACCTCATCATTCATAGCATCATTCCATTTAGGATTTTTACTAGCTTCAGCATAAGTTTTAGGTTCAATGATTTTATTAATACTAGTGGAAAACACATAATTTTCCTTGCTGAGCTTACTATAATTAACAGACTTATCAATTCCATATTTTACTTTCCCATCCAGAACATAATCACTTAGTTTAACAGGAAGAACATACTTTCTACTAGAATGTCTTTTATAAGTTCTCATGTTTGCTAATATTTCTGGAGTCACCACAGGTGTTATAATAGTTTCATGAAACATATCATTAAACTCTTGATAATAATCATCATCACCCTCAGATAACTTATCATTGTCATCAAGTGTTGCATTCACCTCTTTTTCACTGATGACATCATCAACTGTGACATCAGGATGCTCCACCTCATCCTTATTGACATCCACAGGTGAGTCTCTTAGTGAAGAAGGGTCTATGCCTTCACTATTTTTTTCAGAAACCTTAATAGGTTCTTTCTCTCTCTTATCATCATAGGGTTCATCTGATGTCCCTAGGCCAGAATTAAAAAAGTTTTGACCATTAGTATTTTGAAACTCAAACTTGAAATCTTTGTTTTTAGAACTATGTTTAAAAGGAAAAACTGTTTCATAAAACTTTACATCTCTTGAGTAGAATACTTTTTTACTTTCCAAACTAAACAACTTGTAACCTTTTTTGTTAAATGAATAACCAATAAGGACACATTTTTCTGACCTAGGAGAAAACTTATCTGAGTTATTCAACACAGTTGAAAAACAAAGACATCCAAAAACTTTTAAAAGAGAGATTTGGTTCACAATTATAGATTATTTCATAAGGTGACTTTCGAGATATCACAGAACTTGGTGTCCTGTTGATTAAGTAAACAGCAGTTAGAATGCATTCAGACCACATGTTCAAAGGTAATCCCCCCTGAAACATGAGGGCTCTTGCAACATTTAACAAGTGTCTATGTTTTCTTTCTGCTAAACCATTTTGTTGTGGGGTATAAGAACATGAAGTCTGTTGATGAATACCATTATCTTTACAAAACTTGTCCATAATTTGGTTCATAAACTCAGTTCCATTATCACTTCTAAAAACCTTTACTGTTTTATCAAATTGATTTTTAATCAGATTTAAGACAGTGACAATGTTTGAAAACACTTCAGTTTTCCCCCTTAAAAGAAACACCCAAACAGATCTAGAAAAATCATCAACAACAGTCAGAAAGTACTTATAACCTTCTTTACTTTGTACTTTACAAGGGCCCCAAACATCTAAGTGAACAATCTGTCCAACTTCATTGGTTTGATGTTCACTAAGAGGAAAAGGATCCCTTGTTTGTTTAGCCTTATGACAAACATCATAAGGATCATTTTTAGGCTCATTTCCAATTTTAAGTTTGTGTTTTAGAATGTTCAGAACTTGATCTGAAGGGTGACCAAGTCTGTTATGCCATATGCACTTAGATAAACAACAAATTTGAATATTATTATTAGTTAACTTTTTACCTGTATTAAGAAAATACAGACCATTACTTTGATTACCAGTCCCCATCTGGGTCCTTAGAATAGAATCCTGAAGAAAACAAATATTTTCATCAAAAATTACTCTGCATTTGTTATCTTTATTGAGTTTGTGTTTAACACAAAGAAAGTATTGCCTAGAACTTCTGGCTGAGTTTGGAATGCTTGCTTGTAAACCAAGTAAGACTCCTATTGAATCTGTGAATGTCTCAGAGAAAAATAAGCTTAAAACTGTTAAAGATGAACCTTTATTTGGTGTTAATAACTATCAGAAGCTTGTTGGAAAGTTGATATACTTAACATTGACTAGGCCTGACTTGTCTTATGCAGTTCACTGCTTAAGTCAGGTCATGCATAGTCCTATGCAATCACATCTTAAACTTGCTTTTAGAGTGTTAAGGTATCTAAAAGAGTCACCAAGTAAAGGTATCACATTTAACAAAGGTGGTGGTTGTGATATGAAAGTGTTTGTTGATTCAGATTGGGCTAAGTGCAAGGTTACTAGAAAATCTGTAACTGGTTTTGCAGTTTATCTGGGTAATGATCTTGTTTCTTGGAAAAGCAAGAATCAATCTGTGTTGGCTAGGTCTTCTGCAGAAGCAGAATTCAGAGCTATGTGTAATGTTACATGTGAAGTTATGTGGATTTTGAAAATCTATAAAGATCTTAATGTGCAGGTTGAGTTACCTATTGAAATGTTTTGTGACAATACTAGTGCAATGCAGATTGCACAAAATCCTGTGTTACATGAAAGATCAAAGCATTTTGAAATTGATTTGTTTTTCATAAGAGAAAAGATTGCTGAAGGAATTATTAAAACTGTCAAAGTTAAATCTGAGAATAATATTGCTGACATTTTTACAAAGGGGCTAAGTGTTGTTGAGCACAGAAAGTTTTGTGAAATGTTGAGGCTAAAGGATTTGTATAAGCCTTAGCTTAAGGGGGAATGTTGAAAGTAATAAGCTAAGGGCTTATTTTGTCATTTTGGTATTGTGTTTCCTTTGTGTTTATATGTGTGCAGGAGTAGAAATAAAGTTAGAAGGACTAAAGTTGACAAGAGTGGAAGATGAAGGGCTATAGATGCTGAGTGGATAAAGGCTAAAGCTGACTTGGTCAAGGGCTATATATATTTCTCTTCGTCTCATTCTTATTCAGTTTTTAGGGTTATAACTGTGTGCGATTACACACAGTCATCTTATTAGTTTGTTAGTTGTTTTTCTCTGTAAATCTTTCTTTGAGATCTGTATTGTAAAACTCTCATAATGTATCAACCATAAGGGGAGGTTGGTTGGGTTGATACTAATAAAATCCATTTTGGTAAATCTGTTTAGATCAACTCTTTGTATAAATTTAACACTCTTTTAGTTAAGTAAACAATTGAGTAGTAAGTTGTCATTATATTGGGATAGGCGGCCGGCTGGTTTGCCCCATGGTAGCTTGCATTGTTTCTTCGACTTGGAATGTATGTTTGTTTTCAGTGACACAACCTGAACCTATATATATCGTGGGTCGGGGGAGCAAAATAATAGAATCTTAAAATGCAATTCCTTATAAAAAAACCCGTTCGCATAGTCATAGACAGGTAAGGGTACACTACTAGAAAAAATGCCATTAGCAACAATTATTTTAACAACAATAGAGAAATCGTTGCTAAATTATGCATTTAGCATCTAATTTTAGCAACAAAATTGTTAACAAAGTTGCAATTTTTTTGGCAACAAAAAAATTAGTTGCTATTTCTACAAATGACCTAAATATTTGTTGCTAATTTAGCAACGACTAAAGCAATTTCGTTGTATTCTCAAATTAGCACCGGTCGAACTAGCATCAATTGGTGTTGTTAATTCGACCGGTGCTAATTTTAGATTGCAACGAAATTTGCTTAGTCGTTGCTAAATTAGTAACAAATATTTATGGTAATTTGTAAAAATACCAAATAACTTTTTTGTTAAAAAAAATAGCAACTTTGTTAACAATTTTGTTGCTAAAATTAGATGCTAAATGCACAATTTAGCAACTATTTGTCTATGGTTGTTAAAATAATTGTTGCTAATGACATTTTTTCTAGTAGTGATAAACCCGTTAACGACAAAACAAACAAAAAGATGCTAGCAAAAAAAGTTTTGAACCTGGGTTTTAAGAGGCTGGAACTTACTATGATGAATTTGAAATATATATGAAGCATGGAATAATAAAAAATATGAGATTTGCTAAACACAACCCTATTCGTTTTGTATTTAAGCATTACACAATTACATAATTAACATTTAATAAACACAAACCATTTTATTGTTAACATTACTTACTACTTTTTAAAATGATTAGAAGTATATTATTATGGAATATATGATTTCAATAATTGTTATATCTGTAAGTTTAAAATGCTTAAACAAAACCCATAGAGTTGCATTTAACAAATCCTTAAAAAAAAGGAAAAATTCCCAAAATGACCTTATTGACCAAGTGATTTGCTTTTTTGACCTTATTTTCGAAGTTGCCGAAATTACCCTTTGGGCTACCGGACAACTCTACTGTAGCCAACCATGGGACGCCAAGTGTCCATAATTTTGGGCAACTTGTGACACTTGGCGTCACATGGTTGGCTACATTAGAGTTGCCCGGTCACCCGAAGGGTAATTTCGGCAACTTCGAAAATAAGGTCAAAAAAGCAAATCAATTGGGTAATAAGGTCATTTTTAGAATTATCCCTAAAAAAAATATAGAATTGCATGAATGTGTTGTTAAATAAAAAAATGTTTGCATGAATCCGCATAAATAAATGAGCAAGTTATCCATCTATGTATCTAAACGAAAGATAACCTATTACAGTAATTATTTAATATTGCAAATAGAAGGGATGTGGCTTGTGAGATTAATTTAAAGGGGGTTGATCTCTCACTAGTTTGCAGTTGGTGTTCCGAATAAAATAGCCATTTTCCCTAAAGCAATTGTATAGTTAACAGACGATTACAATCACACTTTCATGGCACCATGACAATCAAACTGTCAGGGCCGGTAATTGGGTTGTGTTGCCGGTGCTACGGCACATGGCCACCCTTTTTAAAGGGCCACAAATTTTCATTTCACTGTCATATCTATTATTGTAATTAATTACTATAGCTTTATATGATTCTTTGCGTGATAATCTACTATATAGGCCTCTGGTCTAGCGGTATGGAGGTTTTACCCTCCTAGGCAAGGTCTCAAGTTCGAGTCTTCTCTAGGGCGATAGGGGTTTTCTCCCACGTGCGTAAAGGGAAGGGTGTGTCATTGCCTTATGAGCTGGACCCAACCTGATTGTATGAGCTCGCTACACCTTCTGGGCTAGGGGCCATGTAGCCACAATTGCCGTAAAAAAATAAAAAAAATAAAATAAAATAAAAATAAAAAATCCACTATATAAACCCCATATTTAATTTTGTGCAACTTTCGCCATTTGTTTTTAGCTTATGATTTATTAGTAATCTGTTTTGATCACATATATAGATTATTAACTGTAAGGAATCGATCTTGATTCTGTAAGATGTCCGGTATGTGATGGCGACATTGAAACAACAAAGCATTTATTCATCGAATGTCCGGTTGCTGTCGAGTTATGGAAAATGGTTTCGGCTTGGTGGGATATTGGAGATTATCCTAGAGATATTCAAGGCTTATCCTCGTGGGGTGATTCGGTGAACTTAAATAGCTTTTCAAAAGGTTGTTTTGATGTTGTTATACAAACAACATTTTGGATCTTATGGAGATTTAGGGTGTTTGCTTCGATGCTAAACCCCCGCGGAAGGACACTCTAGGTGAAGAGATCAAAGTGCTTTCCCATTCTTGGATCCTCCATAGGCATAAAAAAGCAAATCCTACTTGGTTTGAGTGGATTTGTAATCCTAATCATGCTTGTACAAATTCATTGTAATCTTTCTTGTTGTATTATTTCGCTTCTAATTTCTTACTAGATCGTCTTTCGTTATAATAAAATGCCGTTAAAAAAAAAAATTAACTGTAAGGCCACAAAGGTAAATGCCATTTAGACATTTAGGAGATATTATAGCAGATTATATTATTTTGGGTATATTTGGTGAAATGGGTGGGGGCTGGGACTATAGCTAGAGCTGGATCGAGCTGGAGCTGGAGTTTATATTTTTATAAATCTGTTTGGCGAAAGTTAGAGCTGAACCTTATTAATGTAAAATCATATGAAAATACATCCAATTAGATTCATATATATTTTCAGCTTTTGCATAATAATCTATTATATTTTGAAGGGTGTTTAGGTAATTTGATCAGCTATAAGTCCCAATAAGGATGTTTGAACTGGTTTAGGCTTATAAAAGCTTTCGTANCGAAAGTTAGAGCTGAACCTTATTAATGTAAAATCATATGAAAATACATCCAATTAGATTCATATATATTTTCAGCTTTTGCATAATAATCTATTATATTTTGAAGGGTGTTTAGGTAATTTGATCAGCTATAAGTCCCAATAAGGATGTTTGAACTGGTTTAGGCTTATAAAAGCTTTCGTAAGCATGTGCGATAAACAAAACTTGTTTTATAGCCTAGTTTATTTTGAAAGCTCAAGCCCCTGTAAGCCTTTATAAATCCCGCGTCAAACACAACCTAAATCTCAGTCACTAATGATCACTTTTTTGGTACTATTTTGTGTCAAATGACTTGAAGCTCGAGCACTAGATATAAACATCCCCCTCTAAAGTGACAACTATTTTCTCAACGAGCAATATCATTGTAAAAAAGCTGCATGTAAATGTTGTTTAAAATGCTATATATACAGTTCACATAATTAATGATAGATTTTAATCAAGTGGTCTTACATGCATGACACGTCTAATGAACTACTTCAAAGACGTTTATGAGTGTATAAGCACTAAGCAGTCAATAAACAACAAAGGAGATGCGGAAAACAAGTAGAATGATTTCTGTCAACCAGTATGGGCAATATTTATCCTCTTCCTCACTCTTATTATTGTTTTGATCTCTGATCAAGGCTTCAGAGAAACAAGTAGGCCATTTATATTCTTATTTAATGTGTGGATAAGAAAAAAACTATATTTGATGAGCAATAATTTATACTGAGCAAAACCATGTGAGGTAACACATAAGTAGGGCCTTGAGAAACTACATTTTCTATCCTCCTTATCATATTCCACATTAGCAGGGATAGTTGCAAGTACTGTAACACACTATAAATATCAGTTTCATAATTGGGAATTTCCATCAAAACATCCAAGATTCCAAATCCAGTTATATATTCACTGCACTTAGAACACCTTCA
>LBNU01037416.1:14147-45467 GCA_014162995.1 Artemisia annua | reverse complement strand
GTATTTGATCATGATAGTTAACTCGCCACCATTAAAATACCCTTATTCCAACCAAACCATATTTATCATATCCCTACACCTTACATTATAACCCTTTTTGAAAGCCCTCTTTGATAGTTTATCTTAGGTGCTTACGCCTAGTGGAGGAGTAATTGATCCTCTCCCAAGCCTATGGTAATCTATTTGCTATGACAGGTAGTGAGAGATATTTTCCGTTTTCATTTATGAGATATAATTCTATGACACCTGAGAGATGAGAGTATCCAAACACTATTTGTGAGGTGCTAGTGTATGATTTCCGTGCTTATTATGATTAGGGTCGAATGACTACTCGTTGTAATTACTTTTATATTTGTGTTAAATGACCCCTAACTCATATTTTGATTGGAATAAAAGCTTATTTGATTGAGGACAAACAAACCTCAAGTGTAAGGGTATTTAACGAGACGAAAAGTGTACCCGTTTTAAGGGGTCATTTAAGCCCTAATTCGAGTAAATATGATCAAATATTGCCCTAAATCGTTCCTTTTGTCATTTTAGGTAATTTTGAGAAGAATTCTAGAAAACACGCATATTTGGACTCTAGGACCACTAATAGTGGACCCCAAATTAAGGACCCTTCGTCATCCAAACATGTCCACTTCATCAACGTTGTCACTATTAGACCAATTGATAGGAGTGAAGAAAATAATGAACCTAGGGATGAAGTTAAGGAAGTCGAGGTAGATAAGGAAAGTAGGGTAAGCAAGATTGAAGAATTAGATGATGGAGAAGACTACTTCAACAAGTTACCAACTAGATAAGAACGGGCATACCATAAAGATTTATTCGATGACTCCGAGACGCCATACTTCCAAGGCAACCCGATTATCAAAACGGGCGACCCTTCTAATCTCAACATACCATGCAATATAGGACATTTGCATGTGTGGAAGGCTTACATCAACCCTAGATCTCCTATAAACATCATGACTAGAGCCCAGTACAACTTGATAATGAAAAATCAACTTAGGTATAGGGTGTTCCCCGATAGGGGATGGATTAGTAACTTCACGGGAAGAGTTAGGGGATTACCGGTTTATGTAGGGAACTTCACCTATGTCACCGACTTTGTGATTGTAGAAGATATCCGCCCAATAGTCTATGCAAGTTTAACTCAAGTAGTCTTGGGAAAACCGTTTATTGAGGTCTCTAGAATGACTTATGAACCTTCCTTATGGATAGTTAAATTTAAGGATGAGACCGATGAAGTAAACTACCAAATGCCGTATAAGATAGAGCAATTCCAAAGCTTGTCAAACGTTGAAAAAGAACTTAAACAAGCGGTCTACTATAGGAATGATGAGGATAGACTTAGGGGAGTAGACTATGTCATGGAAAGGATATTCGGCTTCTACAAGGATTGTTTGAAGTTAGGACCGGATTATAAAACCGGACAAGAGGATGACCTAGGAACCGAGACCAACGATGAAGTCACGTAAGGTATGGTGACTTTGAGTATAGCTACAAGACTCGTTAATAAAGAAAAGCGCTTCTTGGGAGGCAACCCAAGCTTTATGTGTTTTATTTGTTTGTTTATTTGATTTTATTTGTTTCCGTATGTATGATATTTCTTGTTATTGATTCATGATTCAAACTAACTTGTTAAAATGCTTTATTTTATTTTTAACTTCGTCTTAACTACATATAAAGGTATTTTGCAAAAGCGAAGTGTAAGGGAAATCTAAATCGGTTTATAAGAACGAATGAACATGAATCATAACAATGTAAATTAACATACATATTAGTATTAGTTTGAGTCAAATGCTTGTATCGAGTCATAATGAATTTTTGCAGGAATTCCAGGAAGTAAGGTATAGTTTTTCCAGAATTTTTTCGGAAACTTAACATGAGGATTCTGTCAGATCATTTCTGACGGCGTCAGGCATTACAACCTGATGGCGTCAGGAAATATTTTTCTGCAATTTTTGAAAGTTTTGTTTTTCTTCCGGAAATAAAATTTTTTTGTTAATTCTCTAACTTATAATCTCCAGGAATTCTGCAAAAATATTCATTCCACAAGCATTATATCCTATTATAGATTATACCGCCGATTTTATGCGAGGATGGCCTTTATCTTTTTCGCAGGTTAACAGGTTATTTTGGATAAGAAAATGATTTATATTTCGGAAGGGAAGCTTTGAGCGTTCATCTTTCTTGGAAGAAGATCTAGCCATGTTACCTCACTATCCACATCAAACGAATCAGTGGAGTATTTGATTTCATTCTTTCATTTTATTTACTTTTACCTCTTTTATTTGAACATTGGGGACAATGTTCAGTTTAAGTGTAAGGGGGTAAATGAAGGCACCTTAGAGAATACAATTGCGCTTGATTTTTGTTTGTTTGATAGTAAATTTGTAATAAAACCGAGAGAAATATTTGTTAGGGTAATTTTAGCGCCAATTTATAATTTTTTACAACATTTAGAAGTGAGACTTTGGTCTTATTAAGCGTCTCATGGATAGGAAATTATATGACTAGCACAAAACCGTACCACTAAAAATTTTTTCCACCCCAAATATGTGAGGTTCGCCCCTAGAATTGGTAGGAAAAGCATCCATCTTTGATGCTATGATGTGTGTACCGGTAGCGCTTAGATTCTAGAACTTGCGTTAGGACCATCTCAAATCCACAAGTAAGACTACATTCGTGTAGTTAGATCTACTACATGATAAGAGGCATTAGGATTAACCCTTTGTTTTTACACCCGTGTTTTTTGTTTTAATTACATTGGCTGCATTAGTCAAGTAATTCTCCCACACCCTTTGCGATGTACCCATTTTTGGTACACGATACCCCTAGTACACCCCTCAGAGCCTATCTTTTCGTTTCAATCTTTGAGCATCTTACTCAAAGTGAGAATTTGTTACACCCTACTTAAATGTACACCCAAATCGCCTTAGCCTACCTTGTATGCACTCACCTTTAGTGCATTATTGTGACAACATGTGTTAAACCCTTTGTTAATTATCTAATCAATTACATGGTTGCTAAGTCGAGTCATATCCTTGTACATATTGTTTTGGGACGATTGGGACTCATGGGTAAAGTACTAGTGTAATGGAGTAATGGGGAAGAACAACATTATTACCCCCATATGTGCTAAATATTTTAAAAGTACTCCAAGTTTTTCAATTATCTTAATTCGAGTCATTAGAATAGTAATTGTAAAGTTATGTAAAAGTTCAAGTGTAAGGGGAGAACCGAGGCCCCTATGATGTATTATTTTGGATGGTAGGGTAAGAATGTATGAAAAAAAAATCGAAAAATCAAGAAAAATACAAAAAAAATAGAAAAAGAAAAGTAGAAAAAAAAAAACGGACTACCATCCCGTTTCTTTTATGTTTCTTTTAAGTTTTTGTTATTTTGTTTTTAGCTTAAGATTGAGTCGAGTCTTGGCTTAGCAACATTGTATAGTGCATGTATTTGATCATGATAATTAACTCGCCACCATTAAAATACCCTTTATTCCAACCAAACCGTGTTTATCATATCCCTACACCTTACATTACAACCCTTTGGAAAGCCCTCTTTGATAGTTTATCTTAGGTGCTTACGCCTAGTGGAGGAGTAATTGATCCTCTCCCAAGCCTATGGTAATCTATTTGCTATGACAGGTAGTGAGTGATATTTTCCGTTTTCATTTATGAGATATAATTCTATGACACTTGAGAGATGAGAGTATCCAAACACTATTTGTGAGGTGCTAGTGTATGATTTCCGTGCTTATTATGATTAGGGTCGAATGACTATTTGTTGTAATTACTTTTATATTTGTGTTAAATGACCCCTAACTCATATTTTGATTGGAATAAAAGCTTATTTGCTTGAGGACAAGCAAATCTCAAGTGTAAGGGTATTTGATGAGACGAAAAGTGTACCCGTTTTAAGGGGTCATTTAAGCCCTAATTCGAGTAAATGTGATCAAATATTGCCCTAAATCGTTCCTTTTGTCATTTTAGGTACTTTTGAGAAGAATTCTGGAAAACATGCATATTTGGACGTTTTTGGAGCATAAAAGTGAAGAAAACGACAAAGTCTCAAAAGAAGCTGGAATTCCTACCTGACGGCGTCAGAGTCACAAGGTGACGCCGTCAGCCAACGTTGACAAAGGAGTGAAATCAGATTACACTAGACGCCCTATGAAGAAAACAAGATGTTTACACCTGACGGCGTCAGGTGTTAGAGAAAGTAGGCCGTCAGGTGTTAACTTAAAGAGTGACGGCCCAGAGCAAAATAAAGAGTGACGGCGTCAGAAGTAAATCTAGGCCATCCGAGAACCCTAATGACGGCGAGCTGACGGCGTCAGAACCCATAACCTGACGCCGTCAGAATGTAAAATCTATATATACTTTTCTATTTTTCATTCATTAGTGTGGAACTTTTGGTACAAGTTTGGGAAAAACCCTAAAGACGAATTTGGCTGTATTTTCAAGGGTTTTTCACCCTTGAATCCTTCATGTTCAATTAAAGATAAGTCCTCACTTAAATTAATCAATATGTCTATGTGTTGGTTAATTATATCTTATGCTTGTCTTTCAATTAACATGCTAGGCTAGATTTTTCTTGTGTTTGCTTAGATCTAATGAAACCTAACTATTAATTATTGGTTGATTGGTGTGTTATTACTTTGTTGGGATGAATGTTTCATCAATGTTAGGCTTAAGAAAACTGGCAATACTCCTATATGGTAACATGCTTGAACGTCTTAAGAAACATGTAACTAAGGCATACTAGGTTATTAAGGTAGTATTTAACGCATGAGCCACTGTTTACAATCCCTATGATTATGTGTACGCATAGTTGTAGGAGGAGATAAGAGCTCATAGAATTGGGGAGATATGTATGCCACCCCATGAATTGTTAAGGAATACACCCGTCATCCACGCAAGTAATACATACACCAATTAACCGGTAAAAGATAGTTAGGGAGTAAGGAAGTCTAAGTAAACACATTTGTCTCCATATAAGTTTTCACAACCACAATAGTTTAGTTATTTTATTTTTATTGCAATTGTAGTTTTTGGGTTAGTTGACTAGCAACTAATTCCGCCCACTCCTCCAAAACCCGAGATTTTACTTGCTTTCCATAAAATATAAAAATACAAAAATAATCTTCCTTCACCTTTAGACCTATTAGAGTAGTTTTTCTATCCTAACGAACATTATTCCCTGTGAGAGAACGATCAATCCCCCGTACTTACCACTACACTATACTACACTGACCAGGTACACTGCCTAGTGGGATTGCAAGCTTCTCAAGATCCCTTGAGAGGTAAAACCTGTTGCGTGGTCGCAATCCTACGCACATCAACAAGCAAATCCCAAGTGTAAGGGTATTTGATAAGGAGAAATTTGTTACGCTTTAAAGGGGTCATTTAAGCCCTAAGTCGTGATAATATGATCAATTATTCCCTTGAGAGGTAAAACCTGTTGCGTGGTCGCAATCCTACGCACATCAACAAGCAAATCCCAAGTGTAAGGGTATTTGATAAGGAGAAATTTGTTACGCTTTAAAGGGGTCATTTAAGCCCTAAGTCGTGATAATATGATCAATTATTACCTTAAATCGTTTCTTTTGTCAATTTAGGTACTTTTGAGAAGAATTCTGGAAAAGGAAGCATTTTGAACGTTTTGGAGCAAAAAGTGAAGCAAACGACAAAGTCAAGAATTCAAGCTGGAAACAGTACCTGACGGCGTCAAGTTTCACAAGGTGACGCCATCACTTGTTGATCAAGAGGTGGTAGCTATTTTACACTTGACGCGCCGGAAAGATTTTTGGAGGTTTACACGTGACGGCGTCACGTTATAATTTTCCAAGGCCGTCACGTGTTATTGCAAAGATAGACGGCCCAGAACATATTTATACCAGACAGCGTCAAGAGTGGATCTAGGCAATCAAGAAACCGTAGGACGGCGACTTGACGGCGTCACAACCCAAGATGATTTTACAGCTTTTGATTTTTCATTCATTAAGAGAGAACCCTTTTTGGAGAGAACTTGTGGCACAAAACCCTAGATGATTTTACAGCTTTTGTAAGGGTTTCAAACCCCTACTTTCTTCCATGTTTAATTGAAGATAATTTATCCTTTAACCATTCAATATGTCTATGTGTTGTTTGATTACATTGTATGCTTTTCTTTCTTTTAACATGCTAGCTTAGGTTTATTTGTGTTTGCTTAGATCTAATGAAACTTAGTTATTGATTATTGGTTGTTGGTTTGTCATTAATTGTTGTGGGTGATTGATTTTAGCGTTAGGCTTAAGAAAACTGGCTAACCTCCTATACGGTAACTTGCTTGAACGTCTTAAGAAACGTAATCGGATGTGTACTACGGTTTTCTTGTTTGTATTAAATGCATAAGTGACTATTAATGAGGCCATGTGATGAGTCTCGTATTATACATATTTATACCCCCGATATTATGTGAATTATATGGTAAATAACCTTATTATTAGGACTTTTGGTACTTAATATAAGAATGTATGTGCAGGACAAAGGTTTGGAGGAAAGTAGCGAGAAACACACATAAAGGATGACTTTGTGAACATATAAGGAAAAAGACATAGTTTGGACTAAAGCACGCCAGTCATAAGTTAAAAGAGCGCCGCTTACGGGTATCTTTGGTCAACTATATATCTACGAGTCAAACATGAAGTACGCCGGTTATATATTACATAAGCGCCGATTACGCGAATTGAAGATCGCTGGTTTTATACCAGATGTGCGGTGTACTTCACATGGCAGTTATGTTTTCTACATTAATGAGCTAGTTCAATGATGAGGCCGATAACTTGCCTATCATAACTCACCAGGGACGTGCTAGGGCAACTTTTACACTATAAATAGGAGCACAATTCGGAGGTTTAGACACACNTGGTCAACTATATATCTACGAGTCAAACATGAAGTACGCCGGTTATATATTACATAAGCGCCGATTACGCGAATTGAAGATCGCTGGTTTTATACCAGATGTGCGGTGTACTTCACATGGCAGTTATGTTTTCTACATTAATGAGCTAGTTCAATGATGAGGCCGATAACTTGCCTATCATAACTCACCAGGGACGTGCTAGGGCAACTTTTACACTATAAATAGGAGCACAATTCGGAGGTTTAGACACACCTCAATCAAGAAACATAACTTGATCTTTTAGAAGTAGTTTAGTAGTGGTTTTGCACCACAACCACTAGCTAAGAAGTTGAAATCCGTAGAAACACCTAGAGAAACACTTTCGAGCAAGAGTAACTTTGGTATAAACTCGTTGTTATGATGAAATTACTTGTTTACATGTTTTACTTTATAATAAGTATGGAGTAGTAACTTTATGTTTATTTGAGTCACTTCTGCCATGATTATTATAAGAGTTGTATCATGAATATTGAATCGATGAAATATGCATTTGATATGTCATTGTTTAGTCACTTATCATTTGTCTTGATTGACCATTGTGATTGCTTGAAGGTCGAAAGATTCAATCATATTGGTTATATTATGAATTGTCTGTCTATAACAAATCATTTCTATGCTTGTGAGAATTGCCTAGTAAAACAAATGATAACCTTGACTATAACACGTTTAAGGGCTAGTCTCATGTCTAACGGCTTGACTAGAGGAAATGCATACTTGATACTTCAAACTTGGACCACACTTTATGCATTCTGTGTATATAGAATCAAAGGACGAAAGGAGATTCTTTTACATAGAATATATATACTAGTTTACATGATCAACCATCATGCTTTACTTCTATGCTTTGTCCATGCAACTTCTGTGATACTACTTCTTATGATTCTCATGTGCTCAGCCTTAAATAAACATACTCTTAATATCATTTGGGAAAACATTTCAAAAATCTTAAATCCAACAAAAACGGTTTTAGTGATAAGTGACAATCATTGGAATCTAATTTTGTTATCTTTAGCTAACAATAGGAACAATTACCTCTCATGGGATGACCTGGTCTTACCTCAAACCTTTACTATAAACGGGGGTTATACTTTTAACCATGTATTTTATGAATTATGGAAATGGTGAAATTAGTCTTATAAATATAAAGCTTTCGAAACACATCAAAGTTTTTGGCGCCGCTGCCGGGGAGGCTAGTTTGATTTATATTGTTAGTTTTACAAAAGAAACATTTACTTGATACCAAGAATTCTTACTAGAATTTTGAAAAATTTCATTTCTGAGATAAAAAGAACGCCGCTTTTTCAGACAAAAACCGCCGAACTTCTGATACAGTAAAAGAATAGATGGATTTGATTTCACAAAACCCCAAAAACAATCTTGTAAAATGCTTTGTCCAGATTTTGAGAATATAGGATTTATGTTTTTTTTATGTTTTTACTATCTGAATTATTGCATGAGTATAAAATGAACATTAAAATAAAAAATACAAAAATATTTTGCCTTTGCTTTTTAATTGTATGCTTGCAAATATTATATTGGATTGCTATAATGAATGAGATGATAATTGCAATATGTTTTCAACTGTTATCTGAGTTTATGAATGATTATATCTCTTATGAAGAACTGTTAAAACCCAGAAACACGCCGGTTTTATACCTAAGACCGCCGTACTTCTGGAGAATTTCAAATAAAACGGCTAGAAAGTTACGTAACCGCCGTACTTTTGTTAAAGTACGCCGCACTTTTCTGCAAAAGTCTTTACAGAAGACTTGTTTCTCTTCTATGATGATTAAACAAATGCATATCTTGACATATATGATTTATATGAAACTATTGGAGTATGATTATGTGCTTATAACTTATTTGACTAACCTATTAATGTTTCATTTGATGTCTGTGCGCATTTTAGCTATTTTAGCCATGAGTCAAAACAAATCGTACTTAGGAATCATAAATGATGAAAAAGACCAAGTGGAAAGCAGGAACACTTGGCAGGGAGAAATTACTTTTGAGATTACAGCTGATAACAAGGAAGATGAACAAAGGGTTCACACTTTTTACAAGATGGAAACTGAGGAATGCTACATGAAGTTCATTACTCCTTTCTATGTTGAGAACAATTATGCTCATGATGCTGTGGCTGATTTGGATTATAGCTGGAGCCTAATATCAAAGGAATTGATGAAGAAACTAGGGGTGAGCATTGAGGAAAAAGAAAATGGAAGGAAGGAGATCACTAAGAGGTTGCTAGTACAAATGAATAGGGACATTTTCTTTGTCGAATTTGATGTTAACCCTAGTGATAATGAATGGGAACATAGTGTGATCTTAGGAAGAAATTTTATGGAACAGACAAATGGAGTTATAGATTTTTCCAAAGGTTTACTAACTATTAACCCAGATATAAATGTACTTGGAATGAGTTTCTGGAGAATGAATCCTTATGCCCCTGAGATGAATGAGAAAACTAAGGTATTCTTACTTCATAGGATTGAAAATGGAAGTGAAGATGGAGGAAAATATGTAACACCATGTTATATTGAGGGGTTGTTTGCCTCAGATGGAATTTTAGACCTTGAACAAGAAAAGAACTTAATTTCCCAGGAATATGTGGTTAAACTTGATTTAAAATATGAAGTTTTGAAAAATGGGGATAAGAAAATTGATAAGAAGATGTCTATAAAGCTGGTAGGAGAAACTATGGGAGACTATATTGAGAAAACCAAAAGCTATGAACTGGAGTTCTATGTTAACCATTTTGAAGATGATGTGGAACCTGATGTAATATTAGGAAGAACATTCATGGAACACACCAGAAGCATGATTAATTATCAATATGGAGAAATCACTTTGTGGGCAGAAATTAATGAGGAAGGTGAAGTTGGTCCTCATGAGAAAGAAATTCCAACAACATCTGATTCTTCTCTTGACACCAAGAGGAAGCCATCTGGTTCCTACAAGATGAGTGACATCATGTCACCAGAACATTTCACTGCCTAAACACCAAAGTAACACTAAAAATGGAGTTGAAACAATGCTCCTTTCTTAATTTTTCATTTCTATGTTATTTTGCAATATTTTGAATAAGTTGTATCTCAAGCTTATGCTTGATGATTATGCCTCTGATAAGAGATGAATGAATAACCTTTGTGAATATTTATATGATTGCTATAATTGTTAGTTTGATATTTACCAATTTCTAAAAGATCATGACATATTGTAAGAAAAATTGCAGAAATAATCGCCTACCTTTTCATTAAGATCGCCGAGTTTTTAACGAGGGAAGCCTTTATAACTCAAATACTTAGCATTTTGACCTTACGCGCTAAAAAGAGAAAAACACATACAACAACACCGACGGTTTTTCCAACAATCTAAAAATAATTTCCAGACATTTTTCAAGATTAGAACCAAAATTTCAAAACAATGAGGGTAAGCACTTCTATTAATCTTTTAAGAATTTTCTTAGGGTTTTAATGATCGAAAACTTAGGGTTTGCTATGATATTCTAAATTTTGGATGTTTTATGCTTAATTCTATGTTGCTTTACATGATTTTAGAGTTTGCCCCTTGATTAGTTGTAGAATTATGATCACTTAAGATTTAGAATTTTTTTCTTTGCCCTAATATGAACAATTGCCTATGTTAGTAGAAAAATGTGATTGATTAAACATTTGCCTATGAGTTTAAGAAGGAATGATACATGTTTAAAAGTTATTAGAAAGATATTTGGAAGAATTTTGACTTTGAATGCATAAATCTTTAAATGTATGATGCTTAACTGTTATTAATTGTTCTTATATGCTTAATTGGATACTTGAGATTGCTTAAGAAACTTAAGAAGCCTAATAAGGATAGAATTTTGAGGCCTAGATAAGATGAAAATGGTTTTTGACTATAAAACAGAGCATTTGTGTGCAGAACATAAAAACCGCCGGTCTTGAGGGCCAAGACCGCAGGTCTTTTATAAAAACCGCCGATCATCTTCATAATTTGGAAAATTTTGTCACGTAATCTCCGGTTTTATTCTTAAAACCGCCGCTTTTCTGGAAAAATTTGATCACAGTATACATGGAACTTGCTTAATTGATTATATATGTGATGCCTATGTTTTCTAACAAGTAATGTTGCTTGTTGTGAATGTTTAAAGACCAAAAATGCAGCACCTGATGAGGAAGCTGGATCTTCAAGGCAGAGGCAACCAAAGAGGAAGAGAGACACAATAACTGTGGAAGAGGCATTGATTCCAGTTGTTTCTCATCCTCATCTTATGTGGAGGACATGTAATACTCAAGCAAGAAAAGACTAAAACAAGGTTCTGAGTACCTTGTATCAGAAAAGCCCGTATGCCCCATATCTGCTTAAGTGGGAGGTTTTAAACAAAGGTGGTTGTGCAGATGAGATAGAGGAGATGTTGACTATTAAGTTGGTGAATGCAGAAGATGATAGTGAGGTGTTGGTTGTTTCATAAGCTTGGAGGAGAGTTTTTGACATTAGGGAGAATGTTTATAAGGAGTTATGTTTGGAGTTTTATTCCACATTCAGTTTTGATGAGACAATAGGTGATGATAAGATCATGACAGAGAAAAGTATTTTCTTTAGGTTGGGAGGAAAGAAACACTCTATGACATTGGCTAGTTTTGGTGTAGCTTTAGGGTTGTACACAGAAGAAGCTACAGCGGATGAGTACTTTGAAGAATATTTCAAAGGGGTGTGAGGAATGAGATAAAAATAACAAATGAGGCATTGAATGAGTTCTGGGCTAGGGTGAGTTCAGAAGATAGTTTGATTTTGTCAAAAAGCAAGGTGAGCACCATAAGGAGAAATGTTTTGAAAGTCCTACATAAGATGATTGTTTATTTTCTTTGCCAGAGGACTACTGGTTTTGATAAGATACAGAAGATGGAATGCTGGTTGTTGAGCTTGTTTGAGAAAAAGAATATGGGTGAGTATGCAAATGTGGCCTGGGTTGTGGCACATTGGCTGAAGAAAAAGGGAAAAGGAAGCCAGAGTGACAGTGAGTTGGTGTGTGGTCATCTGATCAAAAGCTTGGCTACAGGATTAGATGTGTTCACTGAGGAGAATATGGCCACCTACTCTGCACCAACAGCTTACAAGGCCTTTGATCATGTCACTTTGAGAGATTTGGTGGATGATAGAGGCAAGTTGAAGCCTGATGTTGCTGGGCAAGAAGCTGTGAGACCACCACCACCACCCAGAGAAAGGAAAAATAGTTTGGTTGAGAGAGTTGAGGTTATGGAGTCAAAGCTGGAATTGATGGAGAGGAAAGTTAATATGATCTTGTACCATTATGACAGATATGCTTTGGTGTTAGAAGAGTTGGGAAAGGTCCACAACATTGCAATGGGTGATTACTGTCCACCTAGCATCTCTGACCAAGTTGATGAATCTGAGAATACACCAGCCACACAAGATCAGGAACAGGAAGAGGAGAATGAGAGCAGTGGAAGTGAGAGTGGAAGCACTGGGAATGATGAAAGTGAGGTTATTTGGAGTAGCAGCACTGGTAATGAAGAGCAGGAGTAAAGACCGCCGTGCTTGGTAGGTATGCACGGCGGGGTTGTTTGTTTGTTGATTTATGTGATGGATGACCAGGGTGTTGGTCATGAATTAAGACAATATCTAAACATGTTTTAAAACAATTGATGGTCTGTAATATGGGTACCTCTATTGGTACCTACCAAAACAAAACATTTAACACTAGCACCACACCACCACGTTGGCACTATGCTTGCCACTTCTAACACTTTAAACACTATGACTATCTATGATATAAATAATGCTAACGTAATATGTAAGAGTGCACATTACACTTTTGTGGATATTGTTTTGTTGCATGATGTATGTGTGCAGGAAAGAATGGTCCAAAAGATGGACAAATACTTGGAGATTTCTCGGGGAATAACAAAGCATACCCGGGAAGTACCGTTATCCTTTATTTTTCCCGTTATACTTTGTTTTAATTCTAAAGCATTAGGGACAATGCTTAATTTAAGTATGGGGGGAAGATAACTTGAAAAATAAAGAAAAACTTATGCTAGTATATGAAAAACTTTAAACTGTTAAGACAAAATCTAAGAAAAAAGTGCCGCTTTTGGCATAAGAACGCCGTAGTTATTAATAAAGACCGACGCACATTTTAGTAATGTACGCCTATTACGGGGGGTATATAAAAATTAATAAAATTGGAAATAACTAAAGAATTTTATAGAAAACATATCCAAAACAATCGTAAGAAGTCTAAATCGGGATTAATGACATTATTTGCACATTTTATGACCATTACCACTACAAATGTGAGGATTTCAAGCCTATATCGGCATATACCTTTTATGATTGATTTCTTTGTTTATGAGTGTGCCGATAATTTATGTGATTCTAGAACTTGTATTTGAAATCATTATGAGACCGCAGTGAGAACACATTCGTGTGATATAAGTATTTTTATATGATAAGAGGCAAAAATTAGGAATTACACCATATATAAGCCATCCATTTCCTAATCGAAACTTAACCCATTTAGCACTCACTTTTAGTGCTATTATCCACTAGATACACCTTTCTGAGCCTTGATTTTTCGTTTCTATTTATCCATAAAGAAAATAATCAAAAATTTGTTGCTTAGTCGGGAATCTAAGGATTGGAGTATATATGAGAAAAAGAATAGTTGTATACCAATTACGATGAGTATGAAGAATGCATGCTTTATGTTTGTTATATTATGGTTGAGAAAAAGAAAAAAAAAAGAGAAGGAAGTGAAAAAAAAAAAAAAAAAAAGTATGATTTCCCGACTTAAGTTTTTACAACAATTATTCCATATACCTACCTTATAACCCTTAACCGAATAAAAGACCTCTTTGATATTTATACTTGGTGCTTATGCCACGTCGGTGCAGTTTTGTTTTTTTACAAGCATATGGTAAATCTATAAGTTATGACTGAGCTATAAGAGTGAATTACAACCAAAAACTATTTTTATGAGTGCTTGAGTGAACTTTAAAATATAAAAATTTTCATGAGGAACATGTCATTCTTGGTTATTTTGGATACACAACAAAAAAATTATATATTTGAAACTTATACGAGACTTGGTTTTGAAAGACATTTTTCTTGTATGCTTGAGGGTAAGCATTAGTTTAAGTATGGGGGAATTTGATGAGTCTCGTATTATACATATTTATACCCCCGATATTATGTGAATTATATGGTAAATAACCTTATTATTAGGACTTTTGGTACTTAATATAAGAATGTATGTGCAGGACAAAGGTTTGGAGGAAAGTAGCGAGAAACACACATAAAGGATGACTTTGTGAACATATAAGGAAAAATACATAGTTTGGACTAAAGCATGCCGGTCATAAGTTAAAAGAGCGCCGCTTACAGGTATCTTTGGTTAACTATATATCTACGAGTCAAACATGAAGTACGCCAGTTATATATTACATAAGCGCCGATTACGCAATTGAAGATCGCCGTTTTATACGAGGCAAACGAAATATTTTAATTTCGTGTTTGAGATTTAGAGGTTATTTGGTGGAGATGGTGCATTTTATGATCTCTTGGATAACAACTTTGTTTGTTGAGTTGTTGCATATTATTTTAAAATGATCTGGTTTCCTAGAACCAAGAGATGCTCTAATATGATACAATGTAGAATCTACTACATCGAGAGTGTTTCAAGAATGCTCCTTGGCATATCTTGAGAGAAGAATCTATTTAAAGGTTACTTACCTCAATAGATCTTGTGAATGCTTAGAAAAACAAATACTTTAGTATATGAGCGAATTTTACTTGTTCATGCAATGACACACACTGTATTGGGCTATTATTCAAATATCCTATATTTGTTAAACAAGATGCAATGTATTCTCTTGTAACACAACCATTTATGTTACAAAGAAAATAAGATGCATAAGATATAAGTTATCCTTTGTCAATCTTTTGATAAGAGAAATACATGTGATTTTCTCAAATATTGAAGACGTATATAATAGTTAATAACGTATTATGTGTGACACTTTTACTTGACATGTGATTTTGAGTGTTGAGTCATTCATGAGCAAAGGCTACATATGTTGTTTGTTTGCTCGTGTTTGGTTTTTCGAAAATGACATATTTACTAATTACATTGCAAAGTAAATTACTTGAATATTTCGGATGAAACATCCAAGTTGTCAATCCTACTTAGTTGTGTATTTTATGAATCTTTTAAACATATTAGTTTAATGTTTGGAACACAGCCATTGTACAAGGAGACTCAATATGGAATCTTCAACACAAGTGTGAGTTATGATCCGATGCAATTATTTTCGTCTTGAGAGGATGTCATTATTTTCATAACAATAGAATGTGATTGAGTATGTAGATTTAAGATAATATATTTCATCTTATTTTGATGTTATCTTGAAGCTAGACAAACAATTACTCCAATTTCATGTCCATACTCGAAAACTTGTCAATTAGATTCGATAATGATATCAATCATAATTTGAATAATGAATTGATATGTACTCGAAATCTTTCTTGATCGTCACGATCACTCCTTTTAAAAAGAAAATAAAAATTTAGGGAATGTGTTCCATTTATTCTAATACTAGTAGTATGTGTGAGGTTAATGATATATTAAGTTACTACTTCGATATTGTCATTTATTTTTATTTGCAAAAAACTATTTATATTATTAAGAATAATGTTCTTAGTTTTTCAACACCTCATTAGTATAAAAATAATTATCTTAACTATTTTTATACAACATACGTAAAATACTAAATTTTTAAAACATTTTGTATGTGTGTTAGATCAA
The DNA here is from genome assembly GCA_014162995.1 of Artemisia annua. Classification (NCBI taxonomy): domain Eukaryota; kingdom Viridiplantae; phylum Streptophyta; class Magnoliopsida; order Asterales; family Asteraceae; genus Artemisia; species Artemisia annua. The sequence continues at coordinate 29,680 of LBNU01037416.1, read as the reverse complement.
TGCAAGTTTAATACATTTTCTTTTACTTAAATACTAATGTATTAATATGATCTTTTATCTTGTTTAGACAACCCATGGTCAAGCAAGACATGAAGATGTGATGTTTTAGAGATCATATTACAGATTTAATGAAAGTGTTAAGTATTTTGAGGTGACATACTTTTTATACTTCAACCTTTGGAAAAATAATTGTGGAAGACAATATATCTTTCGACGCACATGATCAACCAACTTAGTTTCCATTCTTAAGAAGGTTACTAAAGCATCCTAACACTTGCAAGATATCGAAAACACATATGCAAGAAAGGTGGTCTATGCCTATATGCAATGCAAAATCAATTACGCAACTTAGTGCAAGAAGTGTAGTCTAAGTCCTATTGACGCATAAGCTGAGAAGCTAATAACCGACACATAGCAACAAGGCATGAAAGACACTTATGCTTATAGATAAAATAATCTCAACTTATTTTACCGGGGAATCGTCCCTTTTACCCAAAAAAATAAAATAAGCTCAACTAAAGATAACAATAAGCATACAAAAATATTAACTAACAATACTAAGATACAAAGAAAGACAAATAATCATTTAGCATAACACACAAAAATACTTATCGTTATTTTATGTATTAAGTATAACAATGTATATTAAGCTTGATTTTATTTTAAAAATGAATTATTTTCCACCCCATTTCAAAATTTGATCAAGTTCAACACTTTAAAAATATAAATACATCAACGTGTGATGTTCACTTTGTAATTTGACCAAAAATTTGCGCAATCGGCTTGACCGGAAAAGACTCTCTATTACGAATCAAAGACTCTCGTAAATTTTACTTTACAATCATTTCCTAAAAGTATTTTTAAATGAAAGTAGACTCAATTTCGTTTAAAACGATAGGTGGCACGACTCCTACGGACTTACGGTTGATTTTATACAAATTTTTGAAAATTACCCAATTCTGAAAATCAGACGAAGGTACCGTTAAATTTAGCGGTACCGTCCGTATTTAATGATACCGTCTGTTGTATTTCATGGTGTTGTGATCTGTTATTACAGTTTTGACAGAAACCAATTTTCTCATCACAAACAAGTATTTGATGTAACAAAACGATGTAAAACTTAATAAACTAGATACCGGGTTTAAGAAAACCTTCAAGCTAGTATGACAAAGTATACTTATCAACAAAAACATGTAAGTACTAAGCAACTAAATACTTTTCATTATTTATCCCCCTTCATGGGTAATTTGATACATTGATCGTACTCAATTTTGAAAACCATTTGTTTTTAAAAATTTGAGTGACGTGGCTCTGGTACCAATTGCGGAAACCGTAGAGGGGAGGGGGGGTGAATACGTTTCCATTTAAAACTTAAAACCTTTGTATCAAATGACCAATCAAGTTTGTGTGGTATTTATGTGTGTCAATGCTTGTGAACCATATTACCATGACACAAGCATTGACACACATAAATACCACACAATCTATGCAATAAGCCACACAAAAATAAAAGCAATGCAAATATAAAACGATAAATGCAAAGATAAAAAGTAAAGAGATAAGTTAAGAAAACGTAAACCCGGACACGACGATTTATATTGGTTCAGTCACGAAGCTCCTCTTCGCCCTACTCCACTCCCCGAGTACCCAACTCGAGAGTTACTTCACTGATCAACAAGCTCCATTCTCGGCAGAGAAAACCATACAACGTCGCTTACATTATTTTTTGACACTAAGCTAAATGTCGAGTACTAATCTTAGCTAGTACCAATCTACCACAATCTACCCGATCCTCACAAATCACACAAGCTTCAAGATCCACATGATCTACACTCGATCTACCCGATCTACTCACGATCTACCCGATCCTTACGAATCACACAATCAACACAACGTACACGATCTACACGATCTATCCTTGATACACTTGATCAACACACAAGCTCACTAGCTACAAGAGATCTCCAAGATCTCAACAAGATCACAATGATCCACACTCACAAGACTAAACAAAAGATAATGACTACTTGATGTATATCAAGATACAACAAGCTTACAACAAGTAATGCAAGTGCACTAATCAATGACTCTAACACTTTGTATCTTCTTGATACTTTGTGTTCTTCTCTTGGACTGGAAGAGGAATGAAGGTGATCACTTGAATGGATGATTGGATCACTCTAAAACAAACTAAGACTTTCTAAATGATCAAAGAAAGTGATCTAAATAGAAGGGATTAGACCAGAGAGAAATGACTGGAAAAGTCAAGTAGGAAGTGTAAAATGGTCCACTATTTATAGGCAAAGGGAAATTTGACCGTTACAGGGGGACGGCACCACTAATTGTCACACGGTACCACTAAATTTAGTAGTACCGTGATACCGTCTGGGACAAAAAAACGCTCCTCCTTTTGTTTTTAGTGGGGAAGGTTTATTTGGGGATGTTTGGAGCTGTTTTGGGGGAAATTATGACTGTTGAAAAATTCAAATTAATTATTCCAATTAAAACATTTATTTTCAATTCTAAAATAATTTGTAAAGTGGATTTTTGAAAAAATGTTTTGTCACATTTATAAAATGTGAAGTTTAGAAGAAAAAAATTATTTCTTTGATCATCCATCAAGTTTTAAATTTGTTTGTTCATACCTTGAGTGATTTACGTCGGAATGGAAATCTGCGACTGAGTTGAAGCATACTTGAGAATTCGAGAGATGCTGAAGTAATTGTGCATTGATGATTTGTGTTTACAAGTAACTTGTACATTTTACGTTATGCATTACAAGTTACATGTTTGTCATCATTAAAACCGAAGAAATCATTTAGTTTAAATATCATAATATTTGCACTAACAACCTAGATACGGCGTATCAACTTAATGGATACGCTATATCAACTCTGTTTCTAGAATGTATAAATACCCCATTCGTCTGCCACATTCGATACACACATCATACCACAGAAGGGCGACGACTGACCACACAAGACATAACCAGAAAGAGGAATTCAGAGCAATAAGAAGGTCATGCTAGTACTTTAATTCATAGGAAGATTCGCTTAATTTGTATTAGTACTTTTTTAATCGTTGAGTTAGCGTGTTTTTCACTATCTGATCGCACTTAATTGTTTCCAGCTTTTATAAAGAATATTTGATGTTTTATTGGATGCTTATGCGTATGTTTTCATTACTTAGATAGTTTATCGTACCTTGTCACTGGATCGCACAATTACTTCATTAACATCGTTTGCATGATTAATGTAAGCCCTTAAGGGTTAATTAATACATAAACTTAGTAATCATTAAGGTGGACTTTATGCTGAGATCTGATTAATCGTGATAGGATTAGTCTGTCGAGAAGACTTAATACCCGAAATCTAGACGTTTAGACCGGATCAAGACATTGGAATGATATACGCATACACGTAAGCACCACTGAGAGAGAATAGACTTTAGTACCCATCTTATATAACTAAGCAATTAAACGAGCAACATCTTCCTTACAATCGGCCAGGCCACTTATATGTTATCTGTTTTCTATCTTTGTATGTGTATGTCATCGCCTTATTGCTTTTATTTACAGTTTACTTAATCAACACATTGTGCCAGTCTCTCAGGCTAAAAACCCCCCACTTATGTCAGATAAGGTTTAATTAGAACTAACTTTATAATTAAAATACTGATAGATACTTAAGTATTAACGTTCCACTCTTAGTGATCAACACTCTACTTACCAACTAGGCTATATTGATCGGGTACACTGCCCGTTAGTGTTTGTTATAGGTTAAGTCGGCTAAATATAAATTTAAAACTTGATAACATAATCTATACCTAAAATGAAAACACATCTAGCTATTGGCGCCGCTGCCGGGGATTGAATGTTTAACACTTTTATTTAGTTTTTCATTTTTAATTTTTAATTGACTAACCTTGTTGTATATTTGTATTAATGCATTCATTGTATATTCTGCATATTTATCGTTTTTGTATTTGTTTGATTTTATTTGTTTTGTTTGCTTAGTTTTATTTGCTTTGAGTTTTTGCATTTTACTTTAGTTTTTGTTCCGCATTTACTTTGATTGTTTCACTCTTCTTTTTGCACAAGTAAGTTCTATTTCATAATAATGGACGAATCAGATATAACTATCAAAGATTACATTCTGAAACTGGCAGAAAAAAACTCGATGGAACAATCAAGTTTTCAATTGGGAAACTGCAAGGTACGGCAAAATAAGGAGACAACTCAGTGAGAGTAACATTGATTGTCTCTGATTCTTTAAAATTAAATTCCCAGCTATTATTTATGATGATGCACTAAGCTATAAGGAGGATTCTACACTTAACTCCTCACCGATATCTAATGATATATGCGAGTCATCTTTACTTCCCACTGAAATTTGCATAGGCATGTCTGAAAATAAAGTTTTAATGAAAAGGTTTTCTAAAAAAGAAAATTTAATATCTTGAACATTGCTACTGATCTATTTTCCTATGAATACCTAATCTTGAAAATCCTGACGAAATTAACAACCTTAGTTGTGATACTGTTCACTTGAACAATGAAAACATTTCTGATAATGATTGCAAACCGATGCGGGATACCACGAATTATGATATCTCTCTATATAAACCCATAAATGCATTACTCAAAGTTCTAAATTACTTTTGCGTATTTATATAAAAAGAGTTCGTACTGAAATCATGATTCTAAACTATTATAAAATGGATATAGCAACCGTAATAACAAAGAACTTATATATACCATATGGTATTCCATTTGACCTTAAATTAATGTATAAGGAAAAAGGTTGCGGATGCTAAGGTATGTTTCTCTTTCTAATTCTTTCTGCATTCATTAAATTGATTATGATATTAATAATACGGCGTATTATACTGAACTAATGTGCCGTATCTTAACCTACTTAAGCCATTTGACCAGTCAACTGTTATTTTTATGATACGGCGCATGTTCGAAAGAATGATACACCGTATCGATCATGCGGTATAAATAGCCATTGATAAGGCGGATTTCTTTTTACCGCAAACTTTTTACACACATCTAAAACACATACGAAATTCCCCAAATCACTTCCTAATCTTTACTCGTTGCTATTTGATTCCTTAATCTCTTCCCATGAACATATTAGGGGGAAGTTGACACTGAAATATCAGGAATATTTGATGTTATCAGAGCCTTTTACTGGGTGCCTTTGGGACCACCAAGGCCACCAGCTGGTGTTGCTGCACAGGGGCAGGGGATGATCACGATGCCCTGGCTGCTGCCCCTGTTGCTCAAAAGGAGCCACTGCAGGCACCACCACCAACACCAGCTCCACGTACAACTGCCCAAAGATTGGATAGGGTCGAGGAGGAGCTCTGACATATGAGGGTTGCTACTGAGGCTCAGAGAGAAGAGATTACTGGGATTAGGAGAGATTTAGGTTAGGTCGTCGGTAGTATTTGCAGAATGATGGAGCATCAGGGGATTAGCCACATTCGTCCTGATGGGATTCATGTCAGAGGCATGATCACATACTCGCGACTCCCACAGCGTAGGGTCCGCAGGAGGACAGATGGTGTCAGCACCTTAGGCACGTATTCTGATGACCAGCCCGACACCTGATCCTTCATCTAGTTTAGTATATGTTTTGGTTTCACGGACCTGTCATTTGACATAGGTTGTTTAGTATATGTTTAGTATATGTCTAGTTTAGTATATGTTTAGTATATATATATTCTTATGGTTATGTACCTGATTTTATTATTCTTTTGCTATGAATTTTATCGTTTCAGTTTATATTTTGAAATAGGTTGTTTGTCTCAAGTCTTGCATTAAGTTATACAAAAGTTTGAAGAATGTACGTGTGATGAACCAGGGAAATTAACATGTATGATGCACTGATTTTTCAGTCCGTCTGGTAAATGATACGGCATATCCAATAAAATGGATATGACGTATCTTATATTTTAACTATTTAATTTCGTAAATACCCGTGCACGCAAGTGTTTTACATAAAATTTTCATTATTTACTAATATCGATTAATATTTTGTATATATATTTTATTACGAAGGATTTAACTTTGTTTAACTTACACAAATTTAACTATTGATATGTTTAAATTTAACTATTGATATCATCTTTTAGAATTTAGACATTATACATGTTTAATAAGACATAATGACCCTTGAAAAAAATGCTTTAATGGATATCCTTATATAAACTTTAAAGAGTAATTACATGTGTTGCTGCTCTATGTACAATCTCGTATATTTATTTTAATCGCACAGTAACCCATGGGGGCGTGCCTTTATTATGGTATTTATATTCCTGTTACTAATTATTTTAGCCGTATTTAATTTTTAAATCCGTGCACTCGTTGGTTAAAATTATAAATAAAAATAACACGAGTCGTTATTGAACGTCATTAAANAAAAAAAAAAGAAAAGAAAAGAAAGAAAAAAACTCTTTTGCGGATCTCTTTACTTAATCTCGTAAAGAGTAATAACATGAGTCGTTCGTATATGTATAATCTCGTATATTCATGTACATATCACAAGAAGACTTAGGATCAAATGAGAAGAACTCTTAAAATGAGAAGGATGAGAAATAATTATAACCACATATTAGAGATGCATCGACTTGAATTAGATGCATCCCTAACATTTTAGATGCACCCTAATATATTTTCTAGCTAAAAATTAGATGCGTATACATATATTAGATGCATTTTAGCAAGTTAGGAAAATCCTATGTATTTTTCGTCCTCTGCGGGTCAAATTTGTTGCAAGTACTACCTTACATCGTTTTTACTTCAAAATTACTTTCGAAACTAATTGGGATGCATCTAAATGAATAGAGATGCATCCAATTCAAGTCGACGCATCTCAGATATGTGGTTATAGTTATTTCTCATCCTTCTCATTATAAGTTTTCTTCTCACTGGATCCTTACCCATCACAAGAATTCGTGTTTTTATTTTGATGTTTATATTTCCGTGCATATACATTAATTTAATATATTAATTAATATATAATGGTAATAATGTTACTAATAATAACAGCAACATATATTCTTTTTTAAAAGAGGGTACTTATTAAATTTATGAAGTTATTAAAAAGTATAAAAACTAACAAGTTCATTTGAGTTCTTATAATTTATTTAAAATTTAATAATTTAAAGTTTTATTGATAATTACCCTCTTTTTTATTAGTTTTTTTTTTCTTATAAAATCGACACATGTGTTTTTATACATATTTATTTTGGTGGATGAAATTTTGATAGGTTTGATCAAAGTGAAGTCAATTTTAACTTTCAAATAAACTTTATTAAGAAAAGAACCACCGGAAATTATGATGGAAAATTAAAATGAAGGTTTCCATGTAGGAAACAAAAGCTAAAAACGTTAGCCAAAATAGAGCCGGAAACCAAACGCAAACTAATTATCACGTTATTGTTTTTTATTTGTGTAATGGGAAAATGATCCCTGCTATAGTGCTATTGACTGCATAGATCTTAGTTGCTGCAAAAGTATAAAGGAAGGACAAATTGTGTAAAGTTGAAAATGCTGAAGAGTAAAAGATATAAATTGTAAAATTATTTTTCATGTGGCGTAGACAAGTTGGGCTGGTGCAACAGCAGCGATGATTTGCCCTTGTGTAATACGTGTCGTGTAAATTCTACTTTGCGTCAGGTAATTATAAATATAATTAGAGGTGTCAATAGGGTCGGGTTGACCCGACCCAACCAGAACCCGACAAGCCTTATCGGATCGGGTTAAATCGGGTTGAAAAAGCTTATCGTGTTAGCTTGACCCGAACCCAATAACCCGACATTGTTATCGGGTCAAGTTCAGGTTAAGTTATTTATCTTATCAGGTTATCGGGTCAACCTGATAAGACACGATAATATTTAAACTATTTTTTCTTAGATATTTTTCTCTAAATTTATATTACTAATAAATAGTCCATTAAGTAAATATTTGTTGTTTTACTTTATTATTTGAGGGGAGTTATTTAAGAAAACATACTTTTCTTGGATACTGAGGGACAAATCCCAGCCATCCATCTAAAAAAAAGAAGGGTGCAGATTAAAAAGGATTTTTGTATTAAAAAATAAATAAATAAAAAGCGGAAGGCTAATTTGGTAAAATTACCTCCCAACTATCCACTCACCATCACACTCACACCCCGTCTCTTTCTCATTCTCATTCTCAGATCTACTTTTTCTCTCTCCAAAACACACACTAAAAACACACACAACACATACTTTTACACAAATCAAAAGATACACACACACTCACATCAAAAATCATCCACAAATCACATCAAAAAAATTGAAGAAAAAGATGTCGATGATGTTGTTGAAGAACNAAACATTTACAAATGTGATTTTCGATATTATGTCTATTTTGTTTAAGTTTTATTGCACACATTCATAATCACTTGTAAATAAATGCATTAGAATAGAAAACATCAAGTATAATGGTTTGATAAATTAGTGATGATCATGTTAAATCATATATGATTTTTGAAAAAAAATCACATATGATAGTTTGCTACTAACTTGTAAAATACAAAGAATCAATTAGTTTGATGAATTTCCAAGCATATCACATGCGAAAAGAATCAATTAGTATGATGAATTTATCATTGAACCAAAGCCTTCTTATTTTTGAAACAACTCTTCTTCTTCTTTAACCAATTATTCCTCTCCTTAAACAACAACTACAAGCGGCTTTGCAGCTCCAACAAGCTGCTCCAGACCTTGTTGTTCTTTAAAGTCAGTGTCATTATAATTTTTTGCACATATCTGTAAGAAAAAACAAAAAATTAAAAAAATTGAAAATATAAATAAGTTGTTTCATGACAAAAAGTAAAAAAGCACATATGATATCACATATGATATATCAAATAAAACAGAGTGTATGATATAGTATGTAATAATGTGATATCATATATGATACATCCAACAAAATGAAATATCACATGTGATATCACATATGATATATCAAACAAAATAATCTCTATTATAAACACATTAACCCAAGCTAAAATCCTATATGATATACTTCATACCAGCTTAGATCAGCTTATACCAGGAACTTAATTCAATTAAATGCTAAATAATAAGATGTTCAGACCATAAAACTACCTAATAATACAAGTTATTCACACTAACTCTACTCTAATTCATAAGCTTATTCGTATAACTCTCTTCTCCTCTAATTCACAAGCTTATTCACATGAATCAGCTAAAAATGATAAAATAACAAGTTGTGATGAAAATAAACTAATAAGTTAGCTTATAATCATCACAATAAACTCAAGTCACAATAATTCATAAGCTTATTCATAACTCTCCTCTAACTTATAAGCTTATTCATACAAAATTTCATCTAATTCTTATGCTTATTCATACAACTCTCATTTCCTATAATTCATAAGCTTATTCACATGAAAAAAAAAAAAAAAAAAAAAAAAAAAAAAAAAAAAAAAAAATCGAATGTATATAACAAGAAGAATATGAACCTGATGTTAATAAATTAAAAAACGAGATGATAAGATGATCAATTGATGAATCGAAGAAGATAAATTCGTGTTGCTTGTGAAGATCAATCGAATCTAGATCTATTTGTGTTGTTTTGTTTTTGTATTAATGGTGTAGAGAGAGAAAATAATGAGATGAAGAAAACACACAGGTGTGTGTGATTGAATGAAAAGTTTATTAGAAAATATCTATATGTATTAGACAAAAATACCCTTCTAGTATAAAGACGGAATTTAATCTTATCCATTGGATGAGATGAAAATGAATGGTGGGGATTGATCCCTTGGTATGTAAACAAAGTTTAGTCCTCAAATGATCTTAAATCTTATTATTTAGTGTTAGTGTATTAGTTTCTACATGTTATTTTTTGTTTTTTATAAGAGAAGCACGAAATATTTAATAGCTACTGTAGTACGTGCATAAAAGAAAAGCAAGACAGGTTTTAGTTGGTGAAATTTAATCAGAAGCTACTGGTAATTGCTAATGTAGTATATATGAACATAAAATGGTTAATTGGGCTCAGTGGCCATCTTTGGAATAACAATTAAGCTTTGGAATAACACAGATTAATCTGATGTGAGGAAGATAATAAAAAACTTTTAAACCTAAAATTGAATCACTTACGTAGATGCTAAAGAGTCGATCTGCTATCTTGCATTCTTTTATACAAACAGAAACATATTTAAAGACCACGTGCAAAGGTTGAAGGAGAGTAATATCTATAACTCTTTAGGGGTGTTTCTTTTTTCCCTTAGCTAAGGGAATGGGTCCACATGGGTCCACAAGTGTATTTAATAATATTTATTTTTTGTGTGGAACCCACTTATTTCCACTAATACATCTATATCTACAAGGCATCGAAAGTCTTTCTCTCCCCATTAAGACACACTAAGAGCAATGGGTCCCATATGGACCCCACCCATCTCTTAGCTAACAAAAAAAATAAACACCCCCAAGTTAACTACACAAAGGTTGTAACAGACGAGCAAAGCAAGCTCCATTCATACATTTGGTTAACATTAGCTGTAAATAAACAGTTTTTTGTTAACGCTATAAATGCATTGTAGTTTTGACATATACCATTTTTTGTTGTTGGTACTCTTAAACATTCTTACATGGTGATCACGAGGTGAGATCAATGAAGAACCCATACATGCCATAGAACCTATCAACCAATCATAGCCACCCATTTATATTTTCCACCTTTTTTTTCAAAACAACATATCTTGCAAACGATAAATCTTCAAGCTACAAAAAAAATACCATCGCGACGAGAATTAAATGATCTTTCTATAGATATGCATTGTTATATCTTTTCGACGAATTTTTTTTTTCGACAAACTTTTTTATTTTATTTTTTTTTAATTTCCGCCCAGAAAGAATCATATATGATTCGTAAAAATCATATATGATTCGTAAAAAATCATATATGATTCGATTCTTACGAATCATATATGATTCGTAAGAATCATATATGATTTGTTAAAATCGAATCATATATGATTCTTACGAATCATATATGATTTTTCTGAGCGAAAAAAATAAAGTTCATCGAAAAAAAAGTTCGTCGAAAGTATATAACAATGCACGTCTATAGAAAGATAATTTAATTCTCGTCGCGATGGTATTATTTTTGTAGCTTGACGATTTACGGTTTGCGAAATATTTAAGTTTTAAAAAAATGGTGGAAGTTTATTTTTTTATTTTGATAAAAAAAAATGAGTGGCTAAGATTGCTTGATGGGTTGTATGGTAAAAGTTGGATCTATAAAGAACTTTTGGCTGGTGATATAAGTTGTTTATCTACTCGTTTATTTACATAGAGTTGAATTTATCTTATAACCCGACAACCCGACCCGACTTAACTCGACCCGATAAGCGCCCGAACCCGATAACACGATTTCTTATCGGGTCGGGTTGCGGGTCACTTTTTAAAAACTGAAAGCCCGACTCAACCCGACCCGATAAACCCGAAACCCGACCCGATAACACCCCTGAATATAATAATGCTATATGAAAATGTCGAGTAAGACATGTATCTTGCATAGTGTTTTATGCTTACGTCTTATCACTTTGTGCAAATATATGTATGATTAAATCCAATATATTTAAATTTTCATCTACTGACCGACCTAACAAAGATAATTTTTGTTAGTAAACATAAACATGGTCGAAATAATTAACTATAATTCATTGGATTAAGATTGTCTCAAGTTCATTTTCTAACTTGAGGATCTCCCTCCTAATTCATTTTGATGAAAAATGATTGAATGGAAACATTATTGTACTACCGTAAGAGAATGTTTATATGGACCAAGGACCCCGTCATGCATGTGTCTTTTCATGAGGACCACACTATATATCTTGAGCTTGATTCTACAAATAAGGAATCAATTAATAGACATTCAAATAGTATCAAAAATGCATGATCAAACATAAACAGCTCATTACTGAAAGTGAAGAATCAATAGAGACATTCAAATAGTATCATTCATGATCAAACATAAACAGCTCATTACTGAAAGTGATTTATAATCAGGGACGGATCAGAACCAGTGGATTTACAAAACCAATTGACCAAAATTTAACACTGCGTCATAAAATTTCACGGATGTCCCAGGACCTTCCGGAACCTACCCTAGTTACATCATTGCTTATAATCGAAACAAAGTGTTTATAGAGGTGTCATCGTTAATCAGGAAATTACTGAATTTAATTGTTTCAAGATAAAATAAGTTAAATTTTTTTATACTTTGTCTGTATAAACCCCACCAAAAGCTGCAATTCTCTAGATAACAATATAGACATTGTGTTGTTCTTGTATACAGTAAAATTACTTACTTATAGCTAGATAGCAACTTAACTGCCTATATAAGGAGAAAAGCACATAAAACTCAGATGAATAAAATCAAGTTGAACCAAACTATCCATGATTTGTATAGTAAACGGTCATCGATCTAGAACTTAATATGGCCGTTTAACATACACTTGACTAGCAATGTTGTTGCATAAAGAAGTGTATGCATGGTGCAGTGGGAACCACGGTACGTTAATAAAGTATAGGTCTTCTATTTTGTTTGCTTGCCCACGACTTGATCACCTCCTAAGTTGTGTGTGAAAGCTTGAAAACAGAAATTGTATTACGGTTGGAGTGGCCATAATTTGATATACGATGTTACAACTTACAATCAATACATGTAATTTCTAGGCAACAATGTTGAGGGAAAATTGGGACCTGTTAAGACCTGTTAAGGGAAAAAATGTACTATGCAATTTTTTTATTTTTCAAAATAATTATTTTTAGTATTCTAAGGTTCAATATTTAACTTTTTTGATACATAAAACGTATAACAGTCATACTCAAACCACCAAAACCAAGTGTTAAACGAGTCGTTTTCATGTTTGAAACTTATGTTATTCGCGCGCTCCGAACCTGTTAAGACACGATTTGCCAGCTTTAGGCAACATGTACAGGCAGGGACGGAGCCACGTTAAGCTTCGGATGGGCCATGGCCAACCCATGATATCTTCCACTTGTATAATACATATAGATATTAATATTAGTTTGGTCTAAAAAATACTTAGAGGTCCATCCAAAATGTCAAAGCAAATAGCGTTAATATTGAGAAAACTCTTTTTATGACCTTATATTTTCACTTTTTTATATTAAAACAAGTCATCTCACAAGATAGTATATATATGTTGGCATTACAGTTAAAGATTTTGAACGTTGTACAGTAACTTGTTAGTTCTCATGATTTTATTTTAACTATGCAATAATGTTCATGTAAAGCTGATCTTTTTTTTTTTTTTTTTTTATTAAAACTATAATTAGTCTAAGTTTGAACATCTTAGTATATATTTTGGCCCACCCGGATGATAAATCCATGCTCCGTCACTGTGTACAGGTTTACATTGTCCACGGGCTTACTTAATTTTATTGAAAGAAGCAATAATGATGTACTCCGTATTAAAAATAAAATAAAATAAATTATGAATAACGTGAAATTGATTACCATACTTTTTCTAGACATGATATTTTGTTATTCGAGGGTGATTTACATATTCTCTTTTATGTTCCTTCACTTTAATATATTGTTACCCGCTAGGCATTTTATTTGTTACGTCCTTCGTCCTAAAAATATGGTTCACCGAAAAAAAAAACACATAGTTTAAGGAAAAGTATTTATTACTGCTTTGAATTCTACAAAAAGTAACAAAATGACAATTTTACCCTTTGTCATTTAATTAGTGCTTTAATTTAATTTTATAAATAACGAGGCATGCAGAACCCGTGCTACGCACGGGCTAAGAATCTAATTGTTAATCGTGTATTCTTTCTGTATATCGGCGAGTGTATACTTAATTATTGTTTAGTATGTTATATGAAATGTTTTAACTTTCTTGTATAAGAATTTAAAAGTGTTTGATGTTGTTTTGGTTTTATGGTGTTGTATTTTATATATGGGCTTTTGGTTATTAAGTTGTGATGACTTTGTTTCTTTTGGCCTATTACTTATTTGCATGATAAAAAAAATGGCTTTATTTTTTTTGGTCTATTACTTAGCCCTACAATACTTGTCCATTAGATGATTTTTCCATGGTAATATGAAGCACACGGGGTCTATATAATTGGTCATACTTTAGTGTGCGTTAAATATTTTCTTTATTAAGTTTGTAAGTTAAAGTTTGTGTAATAATGTATATATAATAATGCCACATAAACTGTATAAAATCGTTACAAACCTTTTTAGCTTCATCTCATTTTATTGTACAACTAATTTCATTGAAAATTAACATAGAAGTCTAACTAATATTAATAAATTTTATCAATAAACTCAATTCTAAATAGCTAACTAAATAAATATTAATTAACATACTATTAATAATTCCTAAAACATTAGCGCGATCTGATCCATTCTCAGAGATCAATCCTGAACCCGACAGATCATTTCTTTTTCCGGTATACGAAATAGGGATGGACTCCACTATTATGTCTTAAACTTAATTTTTTTAATTTACAAATGGGTTTGAACAAAAATTATGTACTTTTTCTTTTATATTCATTATTCAAGTTGCATGCTTACATAAACTAATCATGCTAAAAAGTATCATTTAACCATTTAAATGTTGCTTTACATACATGCTCGTGCACATTTTCTTTAATCAATTCGCACATGTGAGCTACATCAATAGAAAACACACATAAAATACTTGTATATAAAAATGCATTAACATAATACATATATCTATATATATTGCATTAGGTTAAATCATAAATTATTCTTGCAACGTTTTCAGCTTCATCTTAATCCGTAACCGACTTTATTTCTATACTAATTACTAAATATCATTTGAAAATTCCGGCAAGCCTTGCACTTCCATCTCGATGTTGTATATACTTCACATTAAATGCACCGGTTTTGTTTTTCGATAAAAGTTTGAACTTTTGCTTACGTTTAAAACTCAACTTTTTTATTTGATATTATAATTTACAAACCGATTTAAGTCAAAATTATGTATTTTTTTTCCTTTCTATTCATTACTCAATGTGATATTTTTAATATGTCGTATTTTGCTAATATGGCAAACTCATTTAGTGGGCGTAAATATTGGTTTCTCACTAATGATTCTACATATAGAAAAAGAAAACACTTTGCGATGAGCAGACCTTCTTCTTTTCAATAATAATTCAATTGCACACGATAAATTCATTTTAATATTTCTCAAAGAGCATTCGAAAGCAACTACTTACATAAACTAATCACACTAAAAAGTATCATTTAACCATTTAAATGTTGTTTTACATACATGCTCGTGCACATTTTCTTGAATCAATTCGCACATGTGAGCTACATCAATAGAAAACGCACATAAATTACTTGTATATAAAAATGCATTTACATAATAAACACACACACACACACACATTATATATATATATATATATATATATATATATATATATATATATATATATATATATATATA